>MDKH01230165.1:0-12425 GCA_005239495.1 Nicotiana undulata
GAAATGTGTTTTTAGGAAATGAATTCGCGACTTGGCTTTTTAAATGAAATTGCCCAGCAGTTTACGCACCTGCGACTTTTAGATCGCAGGGGCGGACTCGCACATGCGGAAATTGGGTCGCGCCTGCGGAAATGGCCTGGGCACTGGGCAATTTTCTCGCGCCTGCGGGCCTTTGTCCGCGCCTGCGGAGAGAAGGTCGCTCCAGCGAAAGGAGCCGCACCTGCGCAGGGAATTCCGCTGGTGCGAACCTCGCGTCTGCGGCTCATGGACCGCAGGTGCGGTCACACCAGTAAATGCCCACCAACAGTTCAATTGCTGGTTTTTGATCCCGGTCGAGGTCCGGGAGACCCCTGGGCCCACCCGAGCCCTCAAAAAATTATACCAACAAGTCCCAAATCACATGACGGACTTGCTCGAGCTCTCAGAACACTAGAAGATTACCAAACCAAGAATCACTCTCCAAAACCCCTTAGATCAAACTTAGGCTTTCAAGAAAAATTTCAACGGCGCATCAATACGCCGAACGGGTCTACACTGCTCGGAATGACTTCAAATTTTGCGTACAAGTCATAAATGACTGTACTGAACTATTGCCAGTTCCGGAATTCCATTCGGACCATGATATCACGAGGTCCAATTCCAGGCTGAATTCCGAATCACATGAAATCCTGAATTCCAATTCAGGTGCCGAAATACTCCCGGGTCATCAGAAACCCGAGACGAACACACTCCCAAGTCCGAAATCATCATCCGGAGCTGCTGGAGCTGTCAGAACTCGATTCCGAGGTCGTTTGCTCAAAATGCTGCTCGGAACCAAAATCAGCCAAATAGGCTAGCCTTCAGGAACCATGTTTTCCTGAACTGGCCAAAACACTTCCGAATCTCGAACTACCGGCCCACACTAGTCATAAGGCACGAGTAGTCGCTATGGGAAGAGTCATTCACGGGAACGGAGTCCCAACACACGAAACGACCGGCTGCGTCATTACATATGTCTTCCTCATCGGTCGGGGGCGGCTGCATAGCGACGACATCTCCAAGGCCTGCATGAAAATAAAAGTAAGTATTTCACTAAGGAACACAAATATACGAATAACTGCACTTACAATGGTTTTTGTCCTCCCATCGACCTTTGGCCAAATTACGCCAGCTGCATTCGGAGAAGTAGAGGCCAGTTGTCGAACCTAGACCGGAAGGTCCGAAACTACACCAGGAAAACAAGGGACAACTGCATCATTATAAAGATATTAGTTCGAGAAAGAGCAAGAACAACAGAGTAGTAAATCATCATCGATAAACCTGTACTTACGTTTCATGTTCCATTCCTCGGGGAATGGCATCCTCTCAGCAGGAATTAGGTCGGAGGTCCTATCAGACAAACCGGCTCATCCATCCTCGGTCCTTGTATTCATCGATGCTGGAGAAGAAAGACATCGAGGATTGGAGTTGCAGCTTTATCAGGCCACCTCGATAAAGGCAAGGGCTGTATAGCATGATCAGATGGTCGAGGGTAAAAGACATCCCCTCGACCTTGCTCGAGAATTATCTAATTAGATTGACAATTATCCAGAAGGAGGGGAAAATCTGATTAAGTGTCACTTGGTACTGTTGGCAAAAATCAAGAATGACTGGGTCTATAGGGTCCAGAGAAGGATCTACAGGACCCAACGTGAATGGATAGGTGTACACGCTCAGGTATCCTGCTTTATGAGTAGTAATATCCTCTTCGGGGGAAGGGATCACCACGTCTTTATTTTCCCAAATACAATATATCTTCACTTGCTTGAGTTCGGCTTCGGTTATCAAACTGATATATCGAGACATAGGTTCACATCGACCCAGGACTGAACCAGGTTTATCAATTTTGAAATCGCAAGTTGTTTCGCACGACCCGGGAATACACTCCTTGATGCGAGGTGGCACCACCGCTTTTCTTTTGGACTGGCGTGGTGACGAAGAGGCTTTCTCTTTCTGGGGAACGGTCTTAGACGTTTTGACCATTGTTGTTGAAAAATTCAAAAGAAGAAAAGAAGTTGATGATGAAATAAGAACAAGTTGAGAGAAGGGTAAGCTAAGAGGAATTGAATAAACTAATGAGGTTTTAAGAACGCTTTAAGAAGTAAAGTTTGCAAAAGTGATAAGTTGGAGTACTTATAGAGGTCGCCTAAGCGTGTTGGAGAAGCCAAATGACTGATCATCGGCCGCTTTCAATTAATGGACTTGGGAAACTGTGTAGACGCAACCTTTCAGTCACATTAGTCGCTGACGTCACGAGACTGGCATCATGGTTGGGGCATCGAAAGGTCGAGAATCAAATTGTTTTATCATTTCATTCTAAGAAATGCGGAGACTATTTGCATACAGTCGAAATCATGTCCCTTGATTTTGTAGGCTCGAGAGGTCGCACCGAGGGTTGAAGTTTAATAAAGACCAAGCTCGGGCTCGAATGCAGAATAAGAGGCTCGAAGGCCTAAGTGCTCAAGAAACATCGGAGCCGAGTACGATCGATGCCAAAATAGTACCGTTATAAGTTTGTTACAGAAGGACAAGATTCTGACCACGTCCCTAAGATCATGGCGTAAATTACGGAATTGATTTGTACGAGTTAGTACAAATCCGTACTAGGTGGTTATACAGCTGTCCCAATAAGATTCTTTACTGTAAATATAAATGTACCTTTTTAAGGTTTTTCTTCCTATATAAAGGGGACCCCAACCATTTATAAACATCATCTAATCATTGGCAAAGAATATACTCACTACTTTTCGCTCATTGTTCATCATAATTGTCCTTTAAACTTTATTGTTCTTTACTGTTCTTGATTCATCTCGATGTCACTGAGCTCGAGGTCAATACCGCTTAAATAACACTAGTTTGGTTCACTTATTTCTTTCATTTATACCTTATACTTCTTGTTTATTAATTGGTGTTGAGCTAGATCAAGTATCTTTAAAACCACAAATCAAATTTAATTGTTACTCGCATCAATCTTAACGAATTTCATTAGCAATCAAATCGCGACATCCCAAAGATATTACTTTGTTCTTCTTCATTTCCCATATTTATATTGTTATTATCTCTTGAAGATATACCAATATTAAGATCAATAGATGGAACATATCACTCATTCTCAGTTGCCCATAATGCATCATCCACACTGTATTTTTTCTAATATAGTTGGTAATAATCATAGTAGCAAGTATAATGTCTCTTTGAGTGTCAATGTGATAGAAAGACATGTCTTGCAAAATAGACTACCTTGCTTTTCAAACCCTAAATATGCGCTCAATAATATTTTTAAAAGACAAATTCAAATAGTTAAATTTTTTTTGAATTCGTGTTCTTGGTTCTCGCAATTGTCATGTAGCACCGTGCCAAAATTCTACTAGGTGGTATCACACATAAGGTGATACTTGTTTCCATATAGACGCGATGATATCCTGCAACAACTAGATAATACTTTTTTTCCATATAGACGCGAAGATTTGATCTCTGGTCTAGGAATGGCCTCACCAAATATACGACTACCATGAGTTGTTCCTTCCCACCCAGCCCATGCAAATGTGAAACACATAACTAAGTCTACAACAACAAGAATATTTTGAATTGGATAACCCTTACGCTCAATATATCATATCTTCTGACCTTGTGGTAATCTTTCTTTAGCATGTACTCCATCATGTGCTCGAATAATATCCTACAAACATATTCAGGTATAAATTTACGTTAAGTTAGTAGTAGTGAGAAAAATTAAGTTATAGTTTATTAAAGCATAATTGTGTAAAGATTTCCTTGCTCTAAAGAAAGGAACATGTCATCGGTTACATGGCTTGTAAGCTCATGAACTATTGTTATAATTTAAATGTGGCCTAATAATATCTCTTGTAAGCTCATAAAAAGTTTTCAAAACACTATGAAAGTATCTATGAATAGTTTCTTCCGAGTGTTGAAATACCTCTTGTATCAATCAGTTCCCAGCTCTATGTGCACAAGCCATTAAGAACATACCTAACATATCATGTATAGACATTCCACGCGTGAATTTAAGCCTATATATTTCAGTTAAGTTGTTTGATATTTTTCAGTTAAGTTGTTGGATAGATCAACAAACACTGACTTCCTCAATTTAAATTTTTTAGAATAACGAGTCTTGTTTTCTCGTAATATCTCTTGAATAAATATATTTTCCGTACGACTAGATGTACGACAAGATTCCTTGCATAAGTATTTTTCATAGTACATCAAAATACATTAACCTATTATTACTTGACATAAAACTATCCATTCCTTCTCGTCTCGCTCCCTCCCAATTTTTTCTAGTTCCTCTTCATTATCATCATCTAGTAAATCACTTGGATAGGGATCTCTCAAATCGCTAATATCCCTATTCTCCATTTAACTGAAAATAAAAATTGAGTACAAATTACTATTTTAAATATATCATGTGATAACATGTGATATACAGACACACTAGCAAATACATGAGAAGTTTGGCACTACGTGCTAATCACGTATCACTTATGTACTCAATCTTGAACATTTTGAAGTGATAATTAACTAATATTGATCAACTTGACAGGTGTCAGAGTATCTTCATGTAACATATAATGCAGACAACATGTGTGGAACCACACAATTACATTCAACATATAGTCACACAAGCCCACTTTTACACAGTTCTTACTCGAAAAAGAAAAAGAAAATATTCCATCAATATCGAACTGATTCCAATCAAGGTGGCATCACACATTATATTCTAATAAAAACAAACTAAAAGATTCCAGTGGCATCACATTTTTACTTTTGTACTAAAAATAACAAACCAAAAAAATTCCAGTGGCATCACAACCATAATGTTCTAACACAAATTAATTAAAATATTTAAGAACAACGACACATTAGCCACTTTTCTTAATGTACATCCGATAGTTAAACTGCAGCGAAGACTTCTTAGCTTCACCGGTAGGCACCCTCGAAAATATTTTTCGCATGTATTTCTTAAGAAACATATTCTTACAATTGGTGATAGGCTATAATTACATATTTTAGTCGCTTATTACACTCTAGTTTACTGCACTTTAATTGAGTTTGAGCTTTAATCGCTAGCGTATTGAACTAACTATGTATTTTATGCCTTGTAGGAGTGATTCCAAGTTATATAGATGTTATGGAATGAATTTAAGTGATTTGGAGCTTTGAAGTATAAGTAAAAGCTCAAGGAATTAAGTCGGGATCGTGTTCGGGGGTCAAATTTGATAGTTGAGAACAAACGAAGACTCGAGGAGACATATTGTGCACTGTCTAGTAAAATGGACATAACTTTCTGCTCCAAACTTCATTTGGGCTATATAATATATGGTTGGAAAGCTAACTCTACGGACTACAACTTTAATGTTTCAGGTTTTTCCCAATTCCAAACGTAACAGGGTAAACAATGCGATCGCAACTGCGACTGCGGACCTGACGCGGACTGGGGCAGAAAAAAACCCCACTAGCGCGACCTCTAGCGCGAGATTAGTGCGGCCGCGCTAGTGGCGGCCTGGAAACTTGTCCTTTTTCGCGTAGGAGAAAGTATAATTGTTTGAGCCCGACCCTACTTGGTATATATACATGGGAGAACGTTATTTTTAGGGGATTGGACATATTTTGGACACAAATTCGACCTAAGGAGGCAAGAGACACAATAGGAGAAAGGCGGGGGAATTCTTCTACGAGTTTTTCCTTCTTCTTCCTATTTTACATTGTTCATGAATTCTTTTGTAGTTTTTATCATTTTTATGAGTAGCTAAATCTTTTAACCTAGGGTTTTGGTGGAACCCGTTGGGGATGAACTCGTTGTTATATTAATATTGTTTTGATTTGGTTGTTAATCTCTATTTGTTCAACTATGTTCTTGTTGTAGTTGATTGAAAGGCCATCAATTAGCTGTTCCTATTTATTATGTATCTGCTTGAGAGAGAGTGCATATTTAGGTAGTTGTTTGAACAACATCACTCCCGGAGTATAGGCGAGAGTCATAACCGAGGGTTTAGAGGTTGGATTAGAGATAACGATACCTCGGGTGCAATCTAAAATGAACTGTAATGTGAATCTAGCTAGTGTAGCTTGAGAGAGTGTGTCTAGTAAATTATCATAATTGCTTGAGAGAGATTTATGATAACTGGAGAGTTCATGATTGATAGAGACAACTAAGTCAAAACTATAGGAAACATACAACTAGGGGAATCAACAACGGGGAAAACCATTACCTTAGACCTTTAATCCAATTGTTTACAACTTCATGTTAGTTAATCTTAGTTTTATTAATTCTGTTCAGCTGTAGTAGTAAAAACAACACCAAGTAATATTCATAACTTTTGGGAAAGTTGATTATTGAGAATCTAGTACTCTAACAACAATAATTGATAGGTTAATTCCCTGTGGGATTCGACTCTGGGATAAATACTCAGATTATATTTGCAACGCCCGCTTTGTCTTTTTAGAAGACACATTTGAGCGTGATCAAATTTTGGCGCTGTTGCCGGGGAACTTAACGGTATTATCAATTGTAGTTGGAGGAAAATACAAAATTGTTAAGTGTAGTCAATTTTCTTTGATTTCATTCACATATTGAATTTCTTTTATATGACTGGGCACAACCCACGACAGAGAATTTGGCCACAACAATAGTAGTCCCACAAATACAGGCTGAATCTTTTCAGATCACGAACAACATGCTGCACTTGTTGCAGAACAAGGGGCTATTTTCGGGGTCGAACATTGAGGATCCTCTATCAGCTTGTCTCATGAACCTAGACAAATCTAATGGAGAAGACTTGGCAGAATGGGTACTTGCTCTTGAAGGCCAAGGTTTTTGGGAAAGGGAGCTCGAATTTGAGCCTTTGAACTTAGAGGGAAGAAAAACTCCTCCAGCCAAGGACATTGATGATACGTATTTAGTTGACTCTAGTGTGATTCGTGTTGAGGATGTTGAATGTCCTGAAGTTCATGTGTTTGAGAGCATTGGTCCACACTCCAAACATTTTTCCACATTATGTTTGAATGATGATATGGGAATAGAGTCATCCGAACTAATTGAAGAGTCAAGGAATGAGGAACAAGGTGCATATATTCTGAAATACTTCTTGCCAGAAAGTCAGGATTACATACCTCATACAAAGGCCAAGAAATGTAGAACACTACATTATCTCCTTGGGCCAGTTAGATTTGTTCCACCGCCCCATGACCATAATCATAAGCTTGAATGAAAACTCGGGGTTCAATTCATAAGCTCGAGGTGGAGGCAAAAAGTGATTCACGTCGTGCCGCGATATTAAATCAAGCGCTTGTTGGGAGGCAACCCATCTTTATTACTTTATTTTATTTTTATTTTTTCTTATTTTTGTATTATATTATTTTTGTAGTGTCGATTTTTGATTTTTTAGGAGCATGGAATGCAAAGCCATTGGAAGGATGCTATAGAAAACCAAATGATTGGAATTAAGTTTGAGGTACCAGCATGAAGGACCAGGCCCAGGAGAAGTCTGAGTACCCCATGAGATGCTAGTGCGTCGGCCTTTGGCCTACCAGGGAGTTTCTTTTACCCTCCTGTATATATGAGTGTGCATTGGGGACAATGCACAATTTTAAGTGTGGGGTGAGGAGATTGACTGGGTGACTTTCTATGCTATTTTAGTTATGTTTGTTTAATTGAATAAAAAAATTTTGTAAAAAAAAAGAAGAAGAAGAAAAATTTAGACTTTTCCCGACGATGGATCTATTAGACAATTTTCCTGAGGGATTTAAGTCAAAAACAAATATATATTTTCTTTTGTTAGGTAGTGTAGCAATTCCCCCTTAGTTTTTCTTTGTACCGCGGTTCTTTTCAAAGGGTTTTGTTTGAACCTGGTGTAGTTAGTTTTTTTAGGAAGAGGATCCATTGTGTTGTGTTTTGAATTGAAGCAATATCTCTTGACTTTGTTATGCCTTGAGAATAGCGAGTACTTTGGTTGTGACACGTAGTCTCAGTTTTTGACTCTTGTATAAGTAACTTAAATTGTATAATTTTAAATTTTCTTAACTGCTTTGACTATAGTGTCAATGAATCCAATCCTGAGTGAGTTATGTGCCATGTGTGTGTGAGGTTTGAGTGTTATTCTGCGCATTGCATTTGATGCCTAGAACTTGCCCCGTGTGTTTGCAAAGCGAAATAGTAGTTTAGTTCAGTCTTGGAAGTGATATAGGCGTTTCTTTGTTGATCGAGTATGTATATTTTACCGGCCTAATTGTTACGTATCGTAGTTAACCCCTTTGAGCCTGTAATCCTATTTCTTTGGCAACCACATTACAAGCCTTACCTAATTGTTTGAATGGACTATCTATTTGAACCTTTTAACCTCTCATAAGCACTTGAATTGTTATGAACTGCGTAAAAGTTAGAGTGTGGGGTGGCTGGTTTGGCTTTTGAGTGGAACTAATGAAATAAGGAAAAAGGTGCACTGTTTTGAAAAAGTAAGAGTCACTTGAAAAAAAAAGAAAAAAAAGGAAGAAAAAATAGTTGTATTGTTGTGAAAAAATATATTTATAGCCTTGATAAGTGGTGACTCTTGATGTAATTGTGCTTAAAGAAGTATGGGGTAAAATACATTGATGTGAAGGCGGAGTTTGGTTTGACATAAGTATGGGGTTTGAATGTTAAAGTATATGTATTAAAGTGCTTAGGGAGGTGTAGTCACTCTTATATCTAAATATATCCTACCCGTCCCGCAGCCTACATTACAACCAAATAAAGTCCTACTTGATCCTAGACTGAATGAACTCGATTAGTAGAGTAGTACACTACGGGCAAGCCTATGGTGCATCTTTTGTGGCACATGAATGTTATTTCTGAGAGTGAGTGAATTCTTTCTATCTTAAGTTCCTATGTGTTCTTAAATTTTATTGTGTGGAACTACTCTCTTTTGTTGTGTGAGGGCACTTGATTCATGAAGGAAAGGTAATGTCAGTGACCTCTATGTTAGAGTAAGTGGGTGAGCTGTGAATAATGCGCGGTAATTGGGAGTCAAATCTTGAGGTGAAGATGTTACGCTGTAGTGCTTAGTCTATTTTAAATATTCTTGGTATGATCAATTAGGAGAATTGCTTAAAAAGGTAGTGTCTATATAAAGTGTAGTTTGATTGATCGAGGACGAGCAATGGTTTAAGTGTGGGGTTTTGATGATAGGCTATAATTACATATTTTAGTCGCTTATTACACTCTAGTTTACTGCACTTTAATTGAGTTTGAGCTTTAATCGCTAGTGTTTTGAACTAACTATGTATTTTATGCCTTGTAGGAGTGATTACAAGTTATATAGATGTTATGGAATGAATTTAAGTGATTTGGAGATTTGAAGTCTGAGTAAAAGCACATGGAATTAAGTCGAGATTGTGTTTGGGGGTCAAATTTGATAGTTGAGAACAAACGAAGACTCGAGGAGACATATTGTGCACTGTCTAGTAAAATGGACATAACTTTCTGCTCCTAACTTTATTTGGGCTATATAATATATGGTTGGAAAGCTAACTCTACGGGCTACAACTTTAATGTTTTAGGTTTTTCCCTATTCCAAACGTAACAGGGTAAACAATGCGATCTCAACTGCGACTACGGACCTGACGAGGACTGGGGCAGATAAAACCCCACTAGCGCGACCTCTAGCGCTAGATTATCGCGGTCGCGCTAGTGGCGGCCTGGAAACTTGTCCTTTTTCGCGTAGGAGAAGGTATAATTGTTTGGGCCCGACCCTACTTGGTATATATCTATGGGAGAACGTTATATTTAGGGGATTTGACATATTTTGGACACAAATTCGACCTAAGGAGGCAAGAGACACAATAGGAGAAAGGCGGGGGAATTCTTCTACGAGTTTTTCCTTCTTCTTCCTATTTTACATTGTTCATGAATTCTTTTGTTGTTTTTATCATTGTTATGAGTAGCTAAATCTTTTAACCTAAGGTTTTGGTGGAACCCGTTGGGGATTAACTCGTTGTTATATTAATATAGTTTTGATTTGGTTTTTAATCTCTATTTGTTCAACTACGTTCTTGTTGTAGTTGATTGAAAGTCCATCAATTAGCTGTTCCTATTTATTATGTATCTGCTTGAGAGAGAGAGTGCATATTTAGGTAGTTGTTTGAACAACATCACTCCCGGAGTATAGGCGAGAGTCATAACCGAGGGTTTAGAGGTTGGATTAGAGATAACGATACCTCGGGTGCAATCTAAAGTGAACTGTAATGTGAATCTAGCTAGCGTAGCTTGAGAGAGTGCGTCTAGTAAATTATCATAATTGCTTGAGAGAGATTTATGATAACTGGAGAGTTCATGATTGATAGAGACAACTAAGTCAAAACTATAGGAAACATACAACTAGGGGAATCAACAACGGGGAAAACCATTACCTTAGACCTTTAATCCAATTGTTTACAACTTCATGTTAGTTAATCTTAGTTTTATTAATTATGTTCAGCTGTAGTAGTAAAAACAACACCAAGTAATATTCATAACTTTTGGGAAAGTTGATTATTGAGAATCTAGTACTCTAACAACAACAATTGATAGGTTAATTCTCTGTGGGATTCGACTCTGGGCTAAATACTCAGATTATATTTGCAACGCCCGCTTAGTCTTTTTAGAAGACACATTTGAGCGTGATCAAATTTTGGCGTTGTTGCCGGGGAACTTAACGGTATTATCAATTGTAGTTGGAGGAAAATACAAAATTGTTAAGTGTAGTCAATTTTCTTTGATTTCATTCACATATTGAATTTCTTTTATATGACTGGGCACAACCCACGACAGAGAATTTGGCCACATCAATAGTAGTCCCACAAATACAGGTTGAATCTTTTCAGATCACGAACAACATGCTGCACTTGTGCAGAACAAGGGGCTATTTTCGGGGTCGAACATTGAGGATCCTCTATCAGCTTGTCTCATGAACCTAGATGAAGCTAATGGAGAAGACTTAGCAGAATGGGTACTTGCTCTTGAAGGCCAAGGTTTTTGGGAAAGGGAGCTCGAATTTGACCCTTTGCACTTAGAGGGAAGAAAATCTCCTCCAGTCAAGGACATTGATGATACATATTTTGTTGACTCTAGTGTGATTGGTGTTGAGGATGTTGAAAGTCGTGAAGTTCATGTGTTTGAGAGCAATGGTCCACACTCCAAACATTTTTCCACATTATGTTTGAATGATGATATGGGAATAGAGTCATATGAACTAATTGAAGAGTCAAGGAATGAGGAACAAGGTGCATAAATTACGGAATTCTTCTTGCTAGAAAGTCAGAATTACATACCTCATACAAAGGCAAAGAAATGCAGAACACTACATTATTTCCTTGGGCCAGTTAGATTTGTTCCACCGCCCCATGACCATAATCATAATCTTGAATCAAAACTCGGGGTTCAATTCATAAGCTCGAGGTGGAGGCAAAAAGTGATTCACGCCGTGCCGCGACATTAAATCAAGCGCTTGTTGGGAGGCAACCCATCTTTATTACTTTCTTTTATTTTTATTTTTTCTTATTTTTGTATTATATTATTTTTGTAGTGTCGATTTTTGATTTTTTTAGGAGCATGGAATGCAAAGCCATTGGAAGGATGCTATAGCAAACCAAATGGTTGGAACTAAATGTGAGGTACCAGCACGAAGGACCAGCCGTGGGAGAAGTCTGAGTACCCCATGAGATGCTAGTGCGTCGTCCTTTGGCCTACCAGGGAGTTTCTTTTACCCTCTTGTATATATGAGTGTGCATTGGGGACAATGCACAATTTTAAGTGTGGGGTGAAGAGATTGTCTGGGTGACTTTCTATGCTATTTTAGTAGTGTTTGTTTAATTGAATAATTTTTTTTTTTAAAATAAAAGAAGAAGAAGAAAAAATTAGACTTTTCCCAACGATGGATCTATTAGACAATTTTCCTGAGGGATTTAAGTCTAAAACAAATATATATTTTCTTTTGTTAGGTAGTGTAGCAATTCCCCCTTGGTTTTTCTTTGTACCGCGGTTCTTTTCCAAGGGTTTTGTTTGAACCTGGTGTAGTTAGTTTCTTTAGGAAGAGGATCCATTGTGTTGTGTTTTGAATTGAAGCAATATCTCTTGACTTTGTTATGCCTTGAGAATAGCGAGTACTTTGGCTGTGACGCTTAGGCTCAGTTTTTGACTCTTGTATAAGTAACTTAAATTGTATGATTTTAAATTTGCTTAATTGCTTTGACTATAGTGTCTATGAATCCAATCCTGCGTGAGTTATGTGCCATGTGTGTGTGAGGTTTGAGTGTTATTCTGTGGATTGCATTTGATGCCTAGAACTTGCCCCGTGTGTTTGCAAAGCGAAATAGTAGTTTAGTTCAGTCTTGGAAGTGATATAGGCGTTTCTTTGTTGATCGAGTATGTATAT
>ML280749.1:0-27256 GCA_005239495.1 Nicotiana undulata
CTAATCACTTCACACATAAGACGACTATCGTAGTCGTGTCAAACGACCCGAAAATGTTACAACAAACGACCAGCCCAAAATCCGACATCTATATGGTGTTTCTCCACACCCTTCCTCCTCCAAAACTCCACAATACAGTATTAAAACACGCAGCCCAACAGCAACACAAAACAGTCCGCAAAACAGTCCGCTACAAGTGAATAACTCGAACTCACGGCTTCCGATCACCGTCCCGTGAGTTCTTAAAAGTATAAAACTAATTACCTTGAATTTACAGCACAAAAATTGATGAAAGAGAGCATTAAACTCACCTTACTTGCTGGGTAACTCAGCCCTTATCTTGGTTCTTCAAACTCTAGGGTTTACCCCCAATTTGAACTTGAAAGAGAGGGAAAATCAATTAGGGTTTGTGGGTGATTTTTGGGAGGAAGTTTGCAGGGGTTTAGGTCTGGTTATTTGTGAGTTATAATGGGGTATATACTGCAGTAGATAAGCCTTTTAATGGGCTTTGTGGCTGACCCGAAATTGCCTCTTTTTGGGCTATCATTTAACCAAGTAGGTGACCCACCTACTTGTCACCTAGCAGCTTGTGCAGTCTCGCGAAAATGTCTATATCTCTCTACTCCGATGTCGTATTGATAAACGGTTTAATGAGTTGTAAACTAGACTCATAGATTTTCAATTTGATGGGATATCACCCTGTAATTCATATTATATTTGGAGAAAAGCTTAATAACATTTGACCTAAAGTTTAAGTAACACTATGAACCTAAGTTGCGACAACTCTTGTCGACTTTTGTTTGATAACTCGTTTGACTTCAAGACTATGATACGGATATTATATGATTCAAATACCTTAAAACATGTCCTCTTGAGAATATCAAGCACCCTTAGGTTTATCCAAAAATACGAGTTACAACATCCTCGATTCACTTAACTTCTAATACGTGTTAATCACTCTTATACACTCTTGTATCATTTAAGATCAATAGAATTAACTTCTTTATCATCTCAAAGATAATATCTTCTCCTGTTTATGTTGATTAACTTATGGCATGAGCCAACATACATGAATATGGGTCCTTATAATTTAATTAACTATATTCTCACCCTAAAGTACATGTTATAACATTCCAAACTCGTCGANGTTAACTATATTCTCACCCAAAATTACATGTTATAACATTCCAAACTCGTCGACTTTTGATGAAACTTATTCTCTTCAGTTGGTTGAGCTTCTAAGCTTTCCAACCCTCTTGGCACCCGTTATTCATGATCTTAAATATTTGTAACCTCAAATGTAATATGATTAACTTACTTTATATTCCATCAAATATAATATTATTCGTGAGCTTACATCAATTAACTTATGATGTACTCTCATGTACGAAAACATGGGGTGTAACACGACTAAAGGCAAAGGTGCCATACAGGCAAGTGAAAGTGGTTTTGTCTTGATCTTCCAAGGCGATGTTGATTTTGTTGTAGCCGGAGTATCCATTAAGGAAGTAATAAAAAGATCTTTCCGCTAGCCAATCAA
Organism: Nicotiana undulata; assembly: GCA_005239495.1. Classification (NCBI taxonomy): domain Eukaryota; kingdom Viridiplantae; phylum Streptophyta; class Magnoliopsida; order Solanales; family Solanaceae; genus Nicotiana; species Nicotiana undulata. The sequence goes on from ML280749.1 coordinate 1,541, forward strand.
GCATTTGATCAATAAAAGGCATAGGGAAATGATCCTTGCAAGTAGCATTGTTAAGCTTCCGATAGTCCATGCACACTCTCCATCCGGTCACTGTCCGCATGGGAATAAGTTCATTCCTTTCGTTGTGGATCACTGTCATGCCTCCTTTCTAGGGCACACATTGCACTGGACTTACCCACGGACTATCTGCAATAGGGTAGACAACACCTGCATCCAACCATTTGATTATCTCCTTATTGACCACCTCTTGCATAGAGGGATTTAACCTTCTTTGATGCTCTACGCTTGGTTTGATCCTTTCTTCCAGTTGAATTTTATGTTCGCAAATACCGGCGGGAATTCCCTGGATGTCCGCTATTATCAATCCAATCGCTTGTCAGTGCTCCCGCAAGACATTTAATAATGCATCTACCTGCATATCATTCAACAAAAAAGAAACGATTACCGGTAAAGTATTATTAGAGCCGAGAAATTTGTACCTCAAGTGCGATGGAAGTGGTTTGAGCTCCAGGTGCGGTGGCTCCATGATTGAAGGTTCTGCGGGTGGCGTCATTCGGTTCTCAAGGTCGAGGGAAAGCTTCTTTGGTGCATATGTATAGGCTCCACGCCCTTCCAATGCGTTGACCATCTTCGCATAACCCTCAATGTTCTCATCATCAAAATTTACCAAAATTGCCGCCAATGCCTCTCCGAGGCCTTCTTCTTCCATTTTCATCACAACGGCATCCTCTACTTCATCAACCACATCAATTACCGAAATTCTTTCATAAGCACTTGGAAACTTCAAACCTTTGCTTGCTTGGAAAGTGACTTCTTCATCATTCACCCGGAATTTGATTTCATGTCGTTCCGAGTCCATCAATGCCCTTCCCGTCGCAAGGAATTGCCTTCCAGTTGCAAGGAATGCCCTCCATAGAATGATAGGAATCTCTTTGTCGACCGCGCAATCCAAGATGACAAAGTCGGCCGGAAGAAGGAACTTCCCCACCTTTACTAGAACATCATCAACAATGCCCAACAGTTTCTTTATAGTTCGGTCGGTCATTTGCAAACGCATGCTAGTTGGTCTCGGCAATCCCAATCCCTCTTGCTTGTAAATAGCAAGAGGCATAAAATTTATAGCAGCACCGTTGTCACAAAGTGATCTAGCAAAATCTCTCAACCCAATGGTGCACGGAATAGTAAAAGCTCATGGGTCTCCCTTTTTCTCCACGGTTGATGTAGTAATTATTGAACTAACCCGATGAGTTAAACTTACCACCTCATTCTTTGTTGTTCTCTTTTTCGTCATCAACTCGTTCAAGTATTTGGCAAACCCCAGCATTTCTTGGAAAGGTTCCAAGAATGGAATATTCACTGACAGTTGCTTCAATATGTCGTAGAATTTTTCAAACTTTCCATCCTCCGCTCTTCGTGCAAACCGTTGAGGAAATGGAGGACTAGGTCTAGGAATTGGGGGAGGAGCCTTTGTGGTCTCCTTTGCCTTTTCCACGGCCTTTCCTTTTCGTTCACTTTGAATCTCATCCTCTAGGAGGGTTTCTCCAACCTCAACTACTACCGGTGACTCACTACGTGCTTCCTCTCCTTTATCATTGTTCTCAACATCAATCACTTTCTCAATCTTGTCTTGTAGAACCTTACCACTTCTTGTTGTTATGGCCATGCAATGAGATGTCGACCCACTTGGGCCGCTTTTCTGGTTGACTACCGTGTCACTTGGAAGTGTGCCTTTTTGCTTGTGAGTTTGCTCCCTTGATAGACCTCTCATTTGCAATTCAAGTTTTTGAATCGACGCGGTGTGTGACCCAACCACCTCGGACATATTCCTCATTGTTGTATCGCTGTTCTCTTGGTTTTTCAAGATCCTCTCTAGCATCCCTTCCATTTTAGATTCATTTGATGATTGTGAAGAGTTGGAATATTTCCCTCTTGGTGGTACATACGGATTGGAGCTTCTGTTGGGATGGTTGTTATTGTTGTTCCACGATCCTTGACCGCCTTGTTCATTGCGCCAATTTTGTTGGCCTTGCCCTTGCGGGTTTGGCCTCTAATTGTTTTGTTGGCGATGACTACCTTGGGAGTTTTGAACATAGTTTGCTTCTTCCCATTCTTGATTTCCCATCGATTGCATGTCTTCCACCATATGCACTTTCTTAGTTTGATTTTCCTTGAGCATCTTTGTCAATACATCAATATTAGTGGCGAGACCGGCAATTACTTGGTCTCTCTCTTTATTCTCTTTGATCATGTTTTCCAGAGAAGGAGTGCCATAAGAAATTCCCCCAGTTGTATTTTCTGAATGCCACGCTTGATTGTGCTTAGCCATCTTGTCTAGAATTTGCATAATACTAGCAAACAACTTATCCATGAACGACCCATCCGCGGCATTCTTGGCAATTGACTGGGAGAGTGGGTCCAGTCCCATGTAAAAATTTTCCATCAAAATGTTGTCCGGGAACCCATGTTTCGGTGATCTCACAAGGTACAACTTGAATCGGTCCCATGCTTCATGTAAGTGTTCCCCCGACATTTGCTTGAAGAAGAATATTTTGTCTCTAAGCTCAGATTTCTTGCTATCCGGGAACCATTTTGACAAAAAGGCTCGGACCTGCTCCGGCCATGTAGTGATGGTGTGAGGAGATAAGTTGTGAAGCCATTTCCTTGCCTCTCCAGCTAATGAGTACTTGAACACCCGCAACCTCAAGGCGTCATCCGATACATCGGTCTGTTTGTGCATGTCGCACACACCCAAGAAATTCCTTAGGTGTTGTGTGGGATCATCATCAGTTGAATTGTGAAATAATCCTTCTGCCTTGAGCATCAATATCATTCTATTGTCCACTTTAAATGTCGAAGCACCAACTACCGGTGGAAGTATGGCATTGGAATTGTCGATGTATTCCTCAATATCGGCGAAAGGATTTTCCTCTTCATCATAATTATCGACCATTGTGACCTGGGACACCAATACAAAACAAGCAACTTGTGATGGAATATAAAAAGATATAAAGTAAAGTACACACTACTAGTAATTTCAAAACCGTATTCCCCGGCAACGGCGCCAAAATTTGGTACGCTCAAATTACACTTTAAAATAGTGTAAAGCGGTCGGAGTCAAATCTAATAACCCAACGAGGTTGGGGTCGAATCCCACAGGGAATAGGTGTGAAAATGTTACTTTGATAGTGTGATTCTTAACTCAAATCGTAATTCTATTCCATTAGTAAATGGGGAGATGGGGGTTGGTTGTGTAGTAAACTAGTAGAAGTAGTAGCACAGAGATTTACTTAAAAGTATAGTTAATATGATTAGGTGAACCAAGGTTGTGTCCCCTTTTTGTGACGTGTAATGCAAATGGGTATTAATATGATATATTTCTAATGGGATGTTCTTGATATGCAATTGATTTCTAGATGGCTACCCAATATTTTCCAATAATAAATTAGTGTTTTCCAAAATATAGAAGAGTTACAATGAATTCCAAATCACTATATGCCAAATAGAACCATCTTATCCCTAAGTGATTCTATTAAACAAGGTTTAAAGCCTTGAGTCTTTGTTATTTACTCTTACCAATTCTAACCCACTTTTCCAAGTTAAGAAAGAATTATGGCATAAGTCAATGTTTGCAACCACTAACAAGAAATGTATAATGAAGAGTAAATAAATATCAACAACCCATTATGCATATATTCAATGTTAAATACCCAAATACATAACACCCATTTAGGGTCCACAACCTTAGTAGTTAAGGCTAGCTACTCATAATAAATGACAAAAAGCTAAGAGTATTAAGTGTCATGAATGCTTACAAAACCAAGGAGGAAGTATTATAATGCTTCCAAAAAGAGAGAATATTCTCATAGGGGAATGCTCTTCAAAACCTGGACAAGAATGACCCACAAAACCCAAGTAAATCCTTTTATAGTGGGCCAAAGGTCGGGTGGGTCACAGACAAAAATACCCTGGCAGACAGGTTATGCGATCGCATTCCTGTCGCACATAAGGAATGCGGATCGCATCCTTCTTGTTCTAATCGCATAACTAAACCATAGTTTCATGGTCGTCACCGCATTGTTGTTGTGCGGTCCGCATTGTTGATGTGCGACCGCATATTAACATCGCATTCTTGGTGCAGCTTCAGGTATCAGAGATTCTACTGTTAAGTATACGCTTCGCATGTGAGTTATGCCATCGCATACACGACCGCATTTTAGACCTTGAGGTTGTCCCATCTTTTCTGTTGCGGTCTGCGATCCCAGGGTGAACAATGCGTTTCGCATGTGAGTTATGCGATCGCATACTCGACCGCATTTTATCCCTTGAGATTGGTCCATCTTTTCTGTTGCAGTCTACGATCCATGGGTGAACAATGTGTTTCGCATTTGAGTTATGCGATGCTCTCTTGTCAGATATGCGATCGCATTAGTGTTGCTCCCCTCACTTTTTAGCTTATTTGCTTTCTTTTCATGGTCTTGAGTATTTACATCTCATGCACTGCAAAACGTCAAAGTTCTATAAGTATAAAAGGCAAATGCTCTTGAAACAAACTATAATTTAAGTAATTTGGTATCAAATATGCCGAAATTCTCCGGTACATCATTCGGCCTGAAAAATTTCTATAAACTTCGGTGATCCGTGAAAATCTCACAGGGATCCGAATAGTTTGTCTCATGCACCTTCAACTGTCTGGACGCGTAGGCATTCACCCTACCGTCCTGCGTCAACACCGTTCCAAGGCCAATCCTCGAGGCATCACAATAGACTCTATAGGACCCTGAACCTGTAGGAAATACCAACACTGGACTTTTGGTCAAGGCAGTCTTGAGCTTCTGAAAGCTTTCCTCACACTCCTCGGTCCACCTTAACGGAGCACCCTTCTGGGTCAGTCTAATCATAGGTTCTGCAATAGATGAAAATCCCTCTACAAAGCGACGATAGTACCCTCTCAAACAAAGGAAACTACATATCTCAATAGTTGATGACGGTCTAGGCCAATTCTGCACCACCTCAACCTTCTTCGAATCCACCTTGATCCCATCACAAGACACCGCGTGGCCTAAGAATGCCACTGAATCAAGCCAGAATTCACTCTTAGAAAATTTTGCATACAATTTATTCTCCCTTAAAGTCTGGAACACGGTCCTCAAGGGCTTCTCATGATCCTCCCGAGACCGAGAATATACTAGGATGTCGTCAATAAACACAGTGACGAAGGAATCAATATAAGGCCGCAACACACTGTGCATCAAATGTATAAAGGCTGCGGTGGCGTTGGTCAGCCCAAATGACATGACAAGAAACTCATAATGACCATATCTGGTCCTTAAGGCAGTCTTCGGGATGTTCATCTCCCGAATCTTCAACTAATGATACCTAAAACGCAAGTAAATCTTTGATAATACCCTAGCACCTTGTAACTGGTCAAATAAATCATCAATGCGAGGCAAAGGATACTTGTTCTTCAATGTAACCTTGTTTAGCTGCCTATAATCAATACACATACACATAGAACAATCATTTTTCTTCACAAATAATCCCGGATCATCCTAAGGTGATACACTGGGCCTGATGAAACCCTGAACAAGCAACTGCTGCAACTGCTCCTTCAACTCCTTCAACTCTGGAGGAGCCATACGATAGGGAGGAATTGAAATGGGCTGAGTGCCCGGCAATAAATCAATGCCAAAATCAATATCTCTATCGGGCGGCATACCCGGAAGATCAGCTAGAAATACATCAGGGAAGTCCCTCACTACTGAGACTAACTCAATTGTACGGGTATCAACACTAACATCTCTCACATAGGCAAAATATGCATCAAACCCCTTCTCAACCATCTGTTGAGCCTTAAGGAAAGAAATAACCCTACGGGGAGTATACTCTAAGGTACCTGTCCACTCTAATATCGGTAAGCCTGGCATAGCCAGCATCACAGTCTTAGCATGACAATCAAAAATAGCATAATAGGGCGACAACTAGTCCATGCCCAAGATTACATCGAGATCTACCAAACTGGGTAATAACAAATTAGCTCTGGTCTCAAAACCACTGATAACAATCAAACACAACTGATATATGCGGTCCACAATGAGAGAATTTCCCACGGGAGTAGAAACATAAATAGGGAACTTAAAGAATCCCGAGATATCCCCAAATGTGAGGCAAAATAATAAGACACATATGAATACGTAGAGCCTGGGTCAAATAATACTAATGCATCCCTATGACAGATAGGGACGATACCTGTGATAACTAAATATGAAGTGACAACCTCTGAACATGCTGGAAGGGTATAGTACCTGGCCCAGCCTCCCCCTCTCGGGTGACCTCGACCTCCATCTCGAGCTGGCTGAGGAGGTGGAGTAGAAGCTGGGCTGGAAGAATATCCGGAGGATCCAGTTGAGCACGTGGAGCCTAATAAGTCTTTGAAGATGCGCCCCTCCTAGCTCTCGGGAAATCTCTAACCATGTGACGAGTGTCACCACACTCAAAACAACCCCTCGAAAGACGCTGCGGCTGAGACTGACTGTGAACTGGCTTGTTGGGCTGGCCGGTAATAGCACCTCGAGAAGGAGGCATACTAGATGTTGGCGGTGCATAATAAGTCTCCTGAGGTCTAGGAGGAGCTGAAATACCAGTGGCTGCTGGAAGAGCTGAATGAACAAGGAGACTCACAAAACCCCTACCATACGTGTGCTGGTGCACGAACTCCCGAATAATGACCAGTCTATCGAGATCTCTTGGCCTCTCTCTCCCCTATGTCCCGAGCAAACATTCCCTCTACCCTCATGGAAATACTCACTGCCTGCTGATAAGTGATATCCATCTCTAACTCTCTGGCCATACTAGTCCGATAATGGGGTGGAGTCCCTCTATGAAGCGACAAACCCTCTATGTGATCGTGGAAACCAGAGCCGATGAATGAAGAGCTAACTCACTGAAACAGACTGCATACTCCGGCACTGTCATAACACCTTGGCGCAACTGCTCAAAGTCTGCGCGACAAGCATCCTTGAGGCTCTGTGGGACATACTCACATAGTAACATCTCTGAAAACAAAGTCCAAGTAAGTGAAGCTGCCTCGTCCGGACTACTCAGCTCATAGGCACCCCACCACTGATATGCCACTCCCCTTAGCTGGAAAGCCATGAAAGAAACCCCACTCATCTCCAATATGCCCATAGTACGGAGAATACGATGACACTTCTAAAAAAAAACCAGGGCGTCATCTAAAGCTAGTTCGCTGAAAGTAGGTGGGTGGTACTTCTTGTACCTCTCCAGTCTGAGTTGCTCTGCCTCAGAAGCAGCTACCCTGGCATCATGCTGAGCCGGAATAACTGGGGGTATATGCATGTACTCTAGGGCCTGTTCAACATGGACCCTTTTCTCAGGAGTGAAGGGTGCGGGAGTATGTCCCCCTCTCCCGGCATGAGATGTGGCTGGGGCTATCGGAAGTAGCCCAACATAAGTCAGAGTGTTGAATATTCTCATGAACTGAGCCAAAGTCTCCTGGAGGGATGGAGTAGCAGTAGGGGCCTCATGACCCGGCCCTCCAGTTGGAGATGTTATGGGATCCTCTATTGCTTCTCTCGCAAGTGCTCGGGCTGCACTGCATTCTTGTCCTCTACCCCGACCCCTGGCTCTGGTGGCTCTGACTGGGGGCTCGGGTGCCTGGTCGTCAGTACCCCCGGTACGGGTCCTCACCATTTCTGATAAAGAATAGAATAGAGTTTTAGATTTTTGATGTCAATAACTCGCACGACAAGAAAATCTGAAGAATGTGATTGTTCTTAACAGTTACATATCCTCCCGAAGATATATACGGATGTCTCCGTACCGATCCGCGAGACTCTACTAAACGGGCTTGTGACTTGTGACTCCAATGAACCTAGACGCTCTGATACCAACTTGTCACGACCCAAGTTACCCTCCGAAAGGTATCGTGACGGAACCTAGTCTCTACGACTAGGTAAGCCTAATTTGCAGATAAAATTTAATTAAAAATATGATAAATAAATAAATTAAGCATAAAAATCTAAGAAATCAATACAAGGCTGCTCGACATGTACAAAATGTAAATCCCAAAAACCCGGATTGTCACAACATAGTCACAAGCTTCTATACTACTGTAGCTCTAAACAAAACCGGAAAGTACATAGTAGGTATATCTATAATATAGAATGGGAGGTGACTCGGAGAATTCTGCGGACGCGACACTTGTCACGACGCAATTTCCCCTCTGAAAAGGAATCGTGACGGCACCTAGTCCTTACGACTAGGTAAGCCTAATTTGTGGATAAAATTTAATTAAAAATATGATAAATAAAGAAATTAAGCTTAAAAATCTGAGAAATCAAAACAGTTCCTCTCGGCATGTACAAAATGTAAATCCCAAAGACCCGGATTGTTACAGCATAGTCATAGGCTTCTACACTACTATAGCTCTAAACAAAACCGGAATGTACATAGTAGGTATCTCTATAAGATAGAATGGAAGGTGACTTGGAGGATTCTGCGGACGCGGCAGATATACCTTACGGTCTCCTAGTAACAGCTGCAACAACTAGTCACGCGACTGATAACTTGTACCTGGATCTGCACACGAAAATATGTGCAATGAAGGGCATGAGTACACCACATTTGGTACCCAGTAAGTGCCAAGCCTAACCCCAGTCAAGTAGTGACGAGGTCAGGTTAAGGCTCTACTGGATTGTTATATAAATCAACTTAAACAGTACGAAAGATAAGAAATTTCCACAGGAAACAGTTAAAGAAAGTATCCTAAAATGCAACCGTAAAAGAGAGCCCTCGGCTAAGAACAATGTAAGACAAGGTGGAATCTCCCGGTATACCGTCCCGTAGTTCCAAATGATTATGCAGTAGAGGGGGATCTACCCAAATACGTTCGTAGTCCCAAAATAAACATATAGTGCAGCGGGATCTGCCAAAATACGTATGTAGTCCCAATTTAAATATTTAGTACATAGGGATCTCCCCGAATACGTCTGTAGTCCCAATTTAAATATGCAGTGCCAGAATACATCTGTAGTCATAATTTAAATATGCGATGTGAAATGAATAACATATAGGCATCAATTTAAGCAATTCATCTAATCACATGTAGGAAAACAGGAAACTAACTAAACATGGTGCACAGAGTGTCAAATAGGCAATTTAATATGTAAATATGTAAGCATGCTTTCCTAATCAAAGGTAAACAGTTTAACACATTTAAGCAATGTAATAGGAGAAAAGTAATTTATAATTTTCGGAGGAAAAATGGGATTTTTGCAAGGATGGCCCGGGTACATACTTGTCACCTCACGTACACGACGCCCACACAACAATTTATGACAAAAACAACCTAAGGGAAAGTCCCCAACACAGAGTTAGGCAAGCCACTTACCTCGACTCATCCAATCAATTCGAAATCACGTTCTTGCCACAAGTACCCGACTCCAAATGGACCAAATCTATTCAATTCAATTGTACAATGTAAATATAACTTCAAGAAATTAATCAAACTAATTTATTCGAAGCTAATACGCGAAATTAGGAAAATCGACCCAAAAAGTCCCCCGGGCCCACGTCTCGGAATCGGGTAAAAATTGAAAATTCCGAACACGCATTCACTCACGAGTCTAATTATACCAAATTTACTCAAATTCGATACCAAAATATCGATCAAAACCCAAAAATTCGGCCTAGGAACTTTTCTCATTATTTTCCAATTTTTCACCCCAAATTTGAAATTAAATGATAAAAATAAGCAAGGATTAGCCGGAATTAATAAAAATCGAGTAAGAATCACTTACCCCAAATACCCAAGTGAACATCACTCCAAGAATCTTCAATCCCCGAGATCCCAAGTTCAAATTATGAAACATGGCTCAAACCCTCGATTTTGGGTCCTACAATTGTGCCAGGATGTGCCTTCACTACGATCGCGGAAGCCCAGACGGGATTGTGAAGAACAAAAACACGCGCCTCCGATTTACACTACGCGAATGCATTAACACCTATGTGAACGTGATGCCTTACTCCCCTCAGACCTCGCGATCGCAGTTGACCTCACGTGACCGCGTAGAGAAACGCTCTAATCTATTGCTGCCTCATTTCTTCTACGCGAACGCGACCTAGCCCACGAGTTCGCGATTCATCCTTTGCCACACCTACGCGATTGCATACACCTTCACGCGAACGTGAAGAACAAATTTTCACTTCGCCCAACTTAGCCTACGCGATCATGTCTCCCTTCATGCGCTCGCATATAAGGAAACTAGTACCAAAATTAGCCCGTTGAGCATACGGAACATACCCGACGCCCCCGGGACCTCAACCAAACCTACCAACCAGTCCTACAACCTCATTCGAACTTAGGCGAGCCGTCAAACCACATTATATAACACCAAAACAAGAATTATACATGAATTCAAGCATAAGAACTTAGCATTTTTCAAAAATCTACAAACGATTGCGAAACACGTCAAAACTAGTAAAAATGACCTCAAAATTGATGCACAGGTCACATATGACACTACGAACCTACAGCCACTTCCGAAATTCGATTCCGAGCCCGATATCAAAATTTCACGTATCGGCCGAAATCGCCGAAAATCTAACTTTCGCCAATTCAAGCCTAAATCTACTACAAACCTCGAAAAACACATTACGAACGCCCTCCTTATCCCAAAATCACTCAACGGAGCTAGCAGAGTTGACGGATTTCCATTCCGGATCCGTCTTCACACAGTTCCAACTACGGTCCGATTTCTAAGGTTTAAACTCATAATTAGGGACTATGTGTCCCAAAACTCTCCGGAATCCACAACTAATCAATCTAGCAAGTCCCAAAAGAAGAAAAATACGTGGGGAAAGCAGTTATTAGGGGATCGGGGCGCTAACTCTCAAAATGACTGACCGGGTCGTTACAGTAAGTGGCTACAAATAATTATATAATAAGACTAATAGGAAATATGTAAGGATCAAGCTCCGAAGGCTTTCATTTGATATTTTAATTGAATAATATATAATACTTCAAATTAATTTGCAAGTTCTTTTTCGATTTTTTTTTATTTTTGAACTTGCTAATTAAAAGTTTACAACAACTATAAAAAATAATAAATAGTACATCACATGCTTTGCATCATTTTTGTAAGTTCATCCATGTCAACATGAGGTTCTTGGTTTCCGGCATTGGTTGAATCGGAACCATAAACCATTATATTTCCTATTTCTTGGTTTGCTGCTTCATCTACCTCATCTCGCCCTTGATATTGCCGTTCGAATCTTATCCAATCTCGGAAGCACACCAGAATTTCAAAAGCGTTGTTGCCCAATGAATGGAAGGTATCTCCTAGTTGCTGCCTTGCTTGGCTAAATGTGCTCTTTTATGCGACTGTTTAAATTGGCACATTTAGCACGTAGAGAGCCATGGCTGAAAGAACAGGAAATTGATTTGAGTTTCTCTTCCACCAACCCAACGGTAGAAAGTCCTTTGTGAGGGGCTTTGCTGACTTTTGCAAGTAGAATTGGAGTTAATCAATATTTCTGCTACTGGTTTGTTGATGCTCTCCTAGTGTAGACCAAATCGAATAATCTTGAACACCATCATTATAATCCAAAGCAACGGTCCAAGATGTTGAAGTATTACTTGAAGGAATATTTGCATCTACAGCCGATGAAGCATCAATAATGTTAGCATAATAATTATATAAAGTTTATAAATGATTGTGTAGATAAGAAATACAAGTGTCAATAACAGGAGTTTCAGTTGGGTCAATATCCATATAAGTATATAAAGCACTGATTAATTGGCGACACTTTATCCTTTTGATAGAAGGGTTTAAAATAACACCAATTAGGTAAATAGGGGAAATTGGGTAGAACTATTTTTTAAACTTGTCTAGCACAGATTCAACAACAGAAGTATATCCTTCTTTCTACTTCAAATTATGTAGTAAAAGAGAAATTTCAGCAATATGAACTAAACCAGTTGCAATAGTAGGATAATAAGCTCCAGAAAACTCAAGTGTAGCCACATAAAAATTTTGTAAAAATTGTACAACATCTTCAATGACATCCCAAGTTCTAGATGTTAACAAACGGCTAGGATCGGTACAATGAGAATTAGCAACTTCAGTCATAGGCCTTCTATATTTATAACATCTTAAGAATAGATAAGTATAATTCCACCTAGTAGCTATTTCTTGAGGCATGAGTCTTGGTTTTAGTCCATAGTGTACACATTTTTCCTTAAATGTTAATCTAGTACATCTGTTATTTCCGTGAATTACACCAGAATCTCTCCTAACTAAAGTGATATTATCTCTAATTAATTCAAGGCCACTCTTCACAATCAAGTTATAAATATGACATGCACATCTAACATGAAATATTTCAGGAAGTGGTAGGTGTAGATGCAATTTTAATATTGTAATAGCAGCATTGCTTTTAGAAGCATTATCAAATGACATACACATCTGCAAAATTATAAAATATAGCAACTTCATGGATAGTATTACTTATAAATGCACCAGTATGACATTGATCTTCATCACATTTAAAAGCAATAATACGTTTTTGCATACAAATATTATCATCTATCCAATGGCATCAACTTCCGGATTTCCATGCCGACCCCGAAAGCCTATTTTCTACTGCCGACCGGAAATCGCTAAAAACTCAATTTCCCCAATTCAAGCCTAATTCTACTCCGGACATCAAAACAACATTCTGAACACACTCCTAAGTCTCAAATCACCTAACGAAGCTATCTGAGAAATAAAATCAACATTCCGAGGTCGTTTACAAATAAGTCAACTCCAGTTGACTTTTCTAACCATTAGGCCAACTTAAGAGACTAAGTGTCTCATTTCTCACCACAACCACTCCAAACCCGAACCAACCGACCCAACGCGACATAACTTGGCTAAGCAACACATGATAAGGCAAAAATAGAGAAAACGAGGCTAGACTCTAAGAGCGACCGACCGAGTCGTTACAGTAAGTGTCAAAGTAGACCTCTCGTCACTACCTCTTCAAGGTTAGGCGTGATACTTAGTGAGTACACGTTGTCTTCATACTCATACTACACTTGTTGTGCGTTTTTGTTGCACATGCACATGTACATTTAGTGGGCCAGCTTAGCGCAGTGGCATGGTTGATATGGGGACTGTGGTGAGCTGCAACCTCTCGAGACGACCCGTAGCCAGCAGAGTCTCCTTTAGAGTATTGTGTTGTATTTAACAGAGAAGTTTTCTGATATAATTGAGTTTCCTATTTGGTAGTTTTACCTCTACATGCTTCATACATGTTGTTAGCTTTTCTGTAACTCTTACTTGTTATTTGGCCCTTATTTGCCTTAATTGAAGTGATTGCCTTCCTTAATGTTTTGATATTTCTTAATTGTGAGTGCCTCTATGACTCTATGCAAATATGCTACACGTTCAATTATTGTGGTTGCCGATGAAGTTATCACGTGCCTTACCTACCTCGTGGTCCATGTCAAGGTTGTTGTATTCCATTAACTTTTTCGTGATTCTCTTGTTGTCGTGTACTCATACTCCTGGAAGTAGAAATTATGGTAATTGAGTTGTGCATTGGTTGTTGTTGTTGATTTAAACTAATGTTTGGTAGGATCGGGTTGCGCGCCACAACATGAGTAATAAGGGTGGACATGTGGGCTCAGGTTGCACGCCATAACATGAGGAATAAGGGTGATATATTGAGGAGAAATGTCACGACCCAAGATCCTAACTCAGGTCGTGAGGGTGCCCAACACCGGGGTCAGGCAAGCCAACACTTATACTACTAAGATTCTTCCCATATTTAATTAAGCATCCCAACGCGTAACAAGTTTGAAGCTTAAAACATTAATTAGAAAGGGTAATTAGCCAATTTAAACAAAAGAATTCATAAAAAGGCATGAGCCGATATATATACAAACCCGTAAACCATAATATCTACCACGTGTGTGCCAGAAACTAGTGTCACAAGTCCTACAGGCATACTAACAGAATATACAAAAGATACAATAGGACTGTCCCACTATCTGAAAGTAATAGACGGGAAATAATAAAAGAAGACTCCATAGTGCTGCCGAGGAAATCGCCAGGAGAAGCAGCTCACCGTGAAGTCAGGTCAAACTATAATGAGAATCGAGCTCCGGTCTGATAACCAGATGGACCAGCCTCAGAACTTGTACAATTAAGTACATAAGCGTAGCATGAGTACAGAAATAAATATGTACCCAGTGAATATCCCGTCTAATCTCAAAGAAGTAGTGACGAGAGGTCGACTTGACACTCACTAAGGTCCAACAATATAATTTAACAGAATATGATGAAAGCGGTAGGCATATGAAGGTAGTAAAGCAGCAAATATTAAAGGCACTGAAATCAAAATAAATACTGGAGGTAAATAAACAATTACAACTTCATTTTCCCCCAAATATCTGTCAAATAAATATCCATGAAATCATTAACAATTTATCATGCGCATACGGGATAAGGACAACCGGCCTGAGCCATAAACTGATCATATTGTGCACTGCCGAGGGTCGAACGGACCGAGCCATAAGTACATCTTTCAATCCGACGTGGAGTACAGCCCGCTCCCGTGAGAGTGGGGGAAATCACACTCCGCTCGCGGAATGTAAATTGCAAAGCGGTCACATGCACATACAATATCTTCTTAATTTACCTTTCAGTGAACAATTTCTTTAATTTACCAAAATCCATGATCTCAGGGAATAGTTACATATAGCATGAATTAATAAAGCATATAACTCATCCGAGGAAAAACACAAGACATGGTGTGAGCCTAACTACCCGGACATAACAACAATAGCCACTACGTATGGACTCTCGTCACTTTGTACGTACGTAGCCCCCACAAACATTACACATAGTCATTTAAATTACCAATGGGGACAATTCCATCTTACAAGGTTAGAAAGGAGACTCACCTCGTGTCGAACCTACTTTACGGGTCAAGAATTCGCCCGAAACATCGAACTCGTCTCCCAAGGACTCGAACCTAGCCAAAAGTTACTTAATTATATCAATAAATGCTAAATGAATCAATTCTAATGCATGGAAGTGAGTTTTCTAAAGTCTTACACAGAAAAGTCAAAAATCGAGCCCGGTCCCGCTCGGTCCAAACGCAAAATTCGGATCAAAACCCGATTACCCATTCGCCCCCGAGCCCGGATATATAAATGGTTTTGGAATCCGACCTCAATTTGAGGTCTAAATTCCCAAATTTTAATATTCTTAGGTTTTACCCGAAATTCCCAATTCCACCATGAAAATCCTAGATTCTAGGATGAAATCTTGTAAAAAGAAGTTAAGGAGTGAAGAAAATGAGTTAGAAATCACTTACAAATGTTATGGAGAATAAGGACTGTTAGATAAATCGCCTCTTATGTTTTTGGGGTTTTGAAAAATGAAAAATAACT
The DNA here is from genome assembly GCA_005239495.1 of Nicotiana undulata. Lineage (NCBI taxonomy): Eukaryota > Viridiplantae > Streptophyta > Magnoliopsida > Solanales > Solanaceae > Nicotiana > Nicotiana undulata. The sequence goes on from ML280749.1 coordinate 17,004, forward strand.
GAATCCCACCTATTTATACCCCTCTCAGGCCCCCACCGTGGTCCGCACAAAAACAACGGCGGACCTCGATGGCAAAAATCAAGAAAAAGTGAAGAAAACCAAGAAAAATGACAGCAGTGAAATACTTTAGTACTTTATCCATAAATTTCTCTACAGATGTCCAAATTACGATTTCTTTACTTTTCCAGAAACTAGACACGAAGGTATACAACTTTCGTTTTGGGATCATCTCACAATTCCTTGTATATCAAAAGATACAGGCCTCCAAAGTCGGACTAACGGCCCAGCTCCTCCACCGCGGATCACGAAAAAAACGACCGCGACCGTGAAGGCCCCCACTGCGGTTAGCACAAAAAGGACCGTGGACCTCGGTGGTAGGTTCAGAGATTTGACTTCTCTGAACTGCAACAACTATGTTTTAAGCCTAACGACATCCCGAGACCTACCCGGAACTCACCCGAGCCCTCGGAACTTCTAACTGAATGTACCAACAAGTCCCAAATCATCCTACAGACTTGCTCGAGCCTTCGGAACACTCAAAACAACGCTAAACCCCAAAATCACACCTCAAAACCCCTAGAATCAAACTTAAGAACTTTAAGTTCTTGAATTCGTTAACAATGCGCTGAACCGACCTATACTACTCGGAATGACACCAAATTTTGCACGCAAGTCATATTCGACATTACGGACCTGCTCCAACTTCCATAATCGCATTCCAACCCCGATATCAAAATTTCCACTTCCGGTCGGATTTCTCAAAAACCTTCAAATTTCTATCTTTAGACAAATGACTTCAAAATGACCTACGGACATCCGAATTCACTTCCGATCGTGCTCCCAACTCCAGAATCACCATACGAAGCTATTCCCAGGTTCGGATTCCCAAACGGACATCAATCTCACTGAAATGCCTTCCAACCCAAATTTTATGAAATTCTTCTAAAATACTATCTTCCATAATATGCGCTGAAACGCTCCCGGGTTATCCGACTCTCGATCCGAACATACGCCCAAGTACGAAATCATCATACAAACCTGTTGGAACCTTCAAATCCTAATTCGAAGGTCCTTTACTCAAAATTCCAATCCTAGTCAATTCTTCCAACTTAAGGCTTCCGAAATGAGAATTTTCCTTCCAATTTGACTCCGAACTACCCGGAAATTCAATTTCTACCACGCCCACGAGTCATAATACCTGAAACGATGTTGCTCATGACTTCAAACCGCTGAACGACGCGCTAGAGCTCAAAACGGTCGGTCAGGTCGTTACAAGAAATAAGGGAGGACTGGTAGGATCGGGTTGCGCGCCACAACATATTAAATATTATTTACTGTTATTGTAATTGTTAAGGAGGAATAAGGGAGGATTGGTGGGATCGGGGTGCACGCCACAACACATATATTGAATATTATTTACGGTTATTGTAATTATTAAGGAGGAATAAGGGAGGAATTGTGGGATCGGGGTGCACTCCGCAACATATATATATATATATATATATATATATCGTTTACTGTTAATGTAATTGATAAGGAGGAATAAGGAAGTATTGGTAGGATAAGGATGCACGCCGCATCATAATATGTACTTATGCGTTCCTTTCTGACTGTGAAAGTTATTCGGAAGTTTTATATTTCACTTAGGGATTGGTTATAGCTGGATGCTGATAAGACCCTAGTTCATTTATACAAGACTTTGATAATTTGTATTTCGGGTTCCGCTAAGCTTTGAGGATCGGGTTATTGACATTGAGTTATGGACTTTTCGTTGTTCCTTGAATTCTTTTCCGAAACTATTACTCTAGTGAATTATTTTCCAAAGTAAATTTACTACGTTGAATCATTTCCTCCTATCCTACTAAGTTGTTAGTAATATAGTGATTTAAAAGAAAGGAATTAGTATTACGCTACTTTGTATGACCTTTTAAATTTGATATATATATATATATATATATATATATATAATTCCAATAATTGTAATATTTTATTTCAATTAGTTTCTCAACTAAATTTTCTTAACCCGTTTGAGATTTGATCTTACTTAAAAAGCAATTTCTACTAAGTTTTAATTTAATAAATCCGATATCAAAGGCAATAGCTTATTTGATGTTGTATTTTATTTGAAAAGGGTATCTTTTTCATTCAAATGATTTCAAAAATAACTTCCACTTTTCTCGCTGATTTCCTAATTGGTTTAGAAACTAAACATTTATTTTATGTTATATAAATTTGACTCCTTGGGCATCTTAATTGCATTGTTTGCGGACATTATGTTCTGGGTAGTACGTGGATTTTGTTGTGCAAAGTGAGATGGAAGTATGTGGGCACAAGGTGCCATGTGTGCTAAGGGTTTAGAAATTGAGATTTATGATATGAGAAACCGAGGATTGATATGGTCGGGGTTGTCTATTAGAAATGGTGTGATTGATTGAGTTAACATCGCCTTCTTCATTTGAGCACATTTTTACTTGTCTGTGTCCAACCATGTTGGTGATAATGTACTTGGTTATCTTTCGTTACCACCCATATTTTTCTTTTATTGTCTCTACTGTTTGTAGTTTGACCTCTCTGCTATTGACATTACTTTGTTATCTTTATGTTGGTAGTTTATTATCATATAATGGTCAATCTATTTGACCAGTAGGTTTCTTGACTGTTCCTCGTTACTACTCCACCGAGGTTAGTCTTGATACTTACTGGGCACTGCTGTGGTGTGCTCATACTACACTTCTGTACATTTTTGTATAGATCCAGGTATTTGATCGTTAGTACTTGTGCGGATCGTTGTTGTGGAGACTCATGGTAAACATGCTGCTGCGATCGCAGGTCTCGGAGTCACCTTCTATTGTACTTATTTCCATTATTTCCTTTTGTTCTGGAACACTGATGTATTCATTTTGTACAACCACTCATTGAAAGGCTTATGACTTGTACTACTGGTTTTGGGATTATAAATTGTTTACAGATTTCCATTTCGGAATTGTTTGAAGTTAGTAAATATTGTCGTTATTTCTGTTAATGTTAGGCTTACCTAGTCTTAGAGACTAGGTGCCATTACGACTCCTTCAGAGGGATTTTGGGTCGGGACATAAATAATGCGGATAATGTATTTAACGTCAAATATGATGCGAAGATACCAAACTTCAACTTCAAAAATACTCAACAATTACTAAATAATCAATAATTACGGAAGGAATGATCAAATAGGTAATAACCTAAACTAAGTATAGATATCATGAATAACAAGGCAATAAGTCGCAAGGAAACAAGTTCCACTTGCATGCTTTAACCCAACAACAACGCACAAGTAATCTTCACCTCACATATACGTTGTACCCACACATTAAACACATAGCAAATAGGCAAACAAGTCCTAATCCTTCAAGTCAAGGTTAACCACGATACTTACCTTTCTCTGCAATCAAATCAAAGCTGTATTGGGGCCTTTCCTCTAATATTCGCCTCCAAATTAATCGAATCTAACCAAATTTCGTTCAAACAATTAAAAATAAGCTTTAGAAACTATCCATGAGTTAAAAACATTCAATACTTAATGATCTCGAAAAAAGCCAACAAACGTCAACCCCAGGCCTGCTTGGTCAAAATCTGAGATTCTGACCATTATTCAATCATCCATTCATCCCCGAGCCCGATTATTTAATTAATTTCAAAATCCTACCTCAAATTGAGGTATAAATCCCCCAATTTCACAAAAAAACCCTCAATTCTACCCAAATCCCTAATTTTCTACCATGAAAGAGCATAGTTTATAGTTAGAAATTAATGGGTGTTGATGGAAATGGAAGAAAACGAGTTAAAGTATACTAACCTATGAAATGATGATGAGCTTTCTCTGCAAAATCGCCTCTAGGCCGAGCTCTAATGTGAAGATGGTGAAAAATAGGTGAAATCCAGATTTTTAGAAGTTTAGAGACAGGGCGTCTGGTGTTCATCACGTTCGCGAGACACCTGACACATTCACAAAGAGCACTGCCCAGTTGTCCATCGCGATCGCGATCAACTCTACACGTTCGCGTAGGCTTAGCCCCCCTCACCTTCGAGTCTGCGAGCCTGAGCTCGCGTTCGCGTAGAGTAATAATACAATTTCCCAGTCCCCCCTCCTATCACAACACGTTCGTGAAGGGGCATACCCCCAACTGCTCCGCATTCACGACCAACTCCTCGCGTTCCCGATGAGAAATTCCTACCCAGTCCCAATTTCTCCTTCGCGATCGCGAAGCACAAAATCTCAAGCACCAGATATCAGCAAAAACCAACATTCTTCTGAGTTCAGAATCACTCTGTAGCCCATCTGAAACTCACACGAACGCCTTGGGCACCAAACCAAACATGTAGGAACAAATTCAACATAAGGTCAAAGTTAGGAATTCTTTTAAATCTTTAAATTGCTGGTTTTCAATAAATTATGTTAAATAAAGTTAGGGACTTCATAATTCGATTCCAAGCATACGCTCAAGTCCCAAATCTGGTTACGGACCCACCGAGATTGTTAAAATACTAATCTGGGTGTGTTTACACAAAATGTTTACAATAGTCAATTCAAATACGTTTTAAGGCAAATTTTTACATTTTCTTCCATTTTTGACATACAAGTTTTTCGGAAAGAGACATAGAATGTGCACGCAAATCGAAAAAACTAAACAAAGCTATTCGAGGTCTCAAAACACATGAAGGAAAGCTAAAACTGAAAATGACCTATCTAGTCATCACATTCTCCACCTCTAGAAAAACATTTGTCCTCGAAGGGACATAGAAAGATACATGGATTGGTGAAAAGGTGTGAATATCTACTCTGCATATCCGACTCAGACTCCCACATGGTTGCCTCGATTGGCAGACCTCTCCACTGCAATCGAACTGAAGGATAACTCTTAGACCTCAATTGTCGCACTTGCTAGCTGTTACGACCCCTAACACGTAGTCGTGATAACGCATGTTGTGAAATCAGGCAAGCCACACCTTTCGTTGAATCTAAGTTTATTTTTCAGAAAATTTATTAATTTAGAAGCAAATACTGATAATAATCCTTTTGAGAGTCTAACACCATTTTAAGTAAAATTTCGAAACAAATCCAAACCCCAGATCTAGTGTCACTCAATCACGAGCTACTACAATATAAAAATTTCAAAATAGGGGAAATAGACAATCGAGTCTATAATAATAATAGTGCAACAGGAAGATAAAGAAGGAGAAGACGAGGTCGTGATCGCCAGATGCTACCTCGACGACTCCGATGAAACTCTAACAGTTGCTCAGCAACCACTACCGGGTCCCAATGTACCTGGATATGCCCATAAGGTACAAGGGGTAACGTGAGTACACCAACTCAGAAGTAACGAACCCAAACTATGGGCTGAGAGGTAGTGACAGACTAAACCTCAAGATTTACAGTGGACAACGTACAGAAATTAGACACGCTAACAGTTTATCAGGAAATAAACAAAACATGCCAAGTATGCCAAATATACCCTACATGCCATCATATAAATATATGAAACTAGTGTGGGAATGCACATAGTGCTCACACACCCTCACACAGTAGTCCACTTAATGTCGTATATGGATCTCAGGCCCATGGAAGGTCCATCCCAGAATGTACGCAATCACCGGTGACTGTAGTCACTCGGTACTGAGGAAGATGACCAATCCAGCCCCACAGAAGATCCATCTCTGGAACACAACACTCGGAAAAGATCCAGGTCCAGGGACGATCCATCCCTCACATATCATCAACTTCGGACAAGGTCCATGTTCAGGGAAGGTCCATCCCTCAATATCAATGCGCTCACTGGGGGTGTAAAGACTCTGGAGGGGCCCTATTGGCCCAAGCTCTATATCAAGCAAACGAAGGCATGATTAAAGTATCGATGCGTTGTGCAGTCCGATCTCATAATTGTTTCAACAACAGGCTCTCGGCCTAACTCAGTCATTACTCTCCAGTCTCGCTCACATGGATCACAGATGCATAAATCAGCCCGAAACAATGATAAATATGCATATAATTAACAATACTAAGATTGAGGCATGAAATGATATGTTATAGCAGGACTGAGTATATGAAATCAAATAATCACAAAATAAGATAGTAATATACGACTACTCGGGTCTCAGCATTTTCGTCGTGAAGCCTTAGCATTTATACTTAACATGATTTCTAACATGTTCACATTTACCACATAATAGAAGTGAGGATATCAATCCGTGATAGCTACTAGACGGTGCCATGGGATGAGCCAGGCCACAAATTACATCGGTGCACGCCCGCACGCCCGTCACTTGGCATGTGCGTCGCCTAAATTTTAGTCATATATCATATAGTTCATGGTTTCGAACCCTTAGAACCAAGTTTAGAAACGTTATTTACCTCAGAACCGGCCAAAATCCTAGCCCACAATGCCTTTGCCTCTAGACTCGGCCTCTGAGTGCTCCAAATCTACCAAAAATAATATTTATATCATTGTTATATGCCAAGGAACGAAGCCCATTCGAAAATTACCCAAAGATTCCGAAATTGGCGAAATCCTCATCCTCCCACGAGTCTATACATACCAAGAACATCAAAATCGAACCTCAAATGACCCCTCAAATCCCCATTTTAAAGTTTCTAATTACAAACCCTAATTACCCAAATTTTGTACTGATTTCCCACAAATTTCACCACTATTAAGTCCATTAATCACACATAAACGAGTTTTAAGTCCAAAAGTCTTACCTCCACGAAGAACTTTCGAATTTCTCTTCAAAAACCCTTAGCTTCAAACCGGAGAAAATATGGTGAAAGAATGACCCAAAAATCGCTAAGGGTCCTATTTATTGTCACGGCCCAAAACCCGGTACAGGTCGTGATGGCACCTAACGGCGAGGGTAGGCAAGCCAACATATGAATCCTTAGGAGATACTACCCCAGAACTCGATATTCCAGTTATTTACAATTTATAACAAATATAATGCGGAATATAACAGCGATATGAGGTCAGGCCGTAGATACCAGCGGAACCACAACTAGGCCAAAAATATACAACCCCGAAAACCCAATCATAACTACAACAAGTGTGTGCCAGGACTAGTGTCATAGTGTCAACGGGCGGCTGCATAGATACATCAATTGAAATATATATATATAAAAATACAAGACGCAGTTTGGAACAAAAGACTGAGCATAATGAAACTAGAAGGCTCCAGGGGTGTTGTCAGGATGACGCCAAGAAGACAGCTCACCGTATGGAGTGACACCGCGATCAGTATCTATCAACAGACGGACGACCAGACGGACCAGCCTCTAGACATGCACGATCAAGTGCAGAAAAAGAAAAAAAGAAAGTGCAGCATGAGTACATATAAATAAATATGTACCCAGTGAGTATCCCGTCTAAACTCGTAAAGAGTAGTGACGAGAGGTAGAATATATACTCACTAAGGTCCAGTACATAATGAAATAAGGTACACGCCGAGCAATAAATCATGTGAGAAAATACATCAAGTATATGGACATGTAATCAACAAACAAGTAACTAATCTCAAACATAGCCTTTCTTTGTAAGCTGATCATATGTATCACTTGTTTTCTTTCTCATTATCTGAAATGTCTTATCTTATTATCTCAATTGTTCACTTTCTAGTACTCAGTATCATTTCTCAACTCACCATCGTACAACCCCAACCAAATGCAAATGCTTGTATATATATATATATATATATATATATATATCCGACACGGACAAGACTATCGCCCGAAGTCATAAGGGTGGGTCATAAGGATTGACTCGGTCATAAATCTCCACACGCTCACGAATCATACCTGCGACTCGTGCGCTGACTCGATAAAGTAAACCTCCACGCTCGCGAATCATACCTGCGACTCGGGGGCAATTGACATAAATATATATACTCTCCCGATCACGAATCATACCTGTGACTCGGGCCCAATGATGTAAAGTAAAACCCTCCCCGATCACGAATCATACCTGTGACTCGGGCCCAATGATGTAAAGTAAAACCCTCCCCGATCACGAATCATACCTGTGACTCGGGGGCAGATAAAAATAGTAGTATAATTCTTTCCTGATCACAAATCAAACTTGTGACTCAGGGGCTGGTAAAATAAGTCTGATTTCTCCCTGATCACGAATCAAACCTGTGACTCAGGGGCTGATGAAAGTAAGTGTAATTCCTCCCTGATCACGAATAAAACCTGTGACTCAGGGGCTGGTAAAATAAGTCTGATTTCTCCCTGATAACGAATCAAACCTGTGACTCATGGGCTGATGAAAGTAAGTGTAATTCCTCCCTGATCACGAATCAAACCTGTGACTCAGGGGCTGGTAAAATAAGTCTGATTTCTCCCTGATCACGAATCAAACCTATGACTCAGGGGCTGATGAAAGTAAGTGTAATTCCTCCCTGATCATGAATCAAACCTGTGACTCATGGGCCAGTAATAAAAATATAAGTTCTCCCCGATCACGAATCATACCTGTGACTCGGGGGCCATGAATGCATGAATGCATATATATGTGTATATGTAGACACCATGGTACCGACTCATCAACGCTCAACGGGATCGGATATTCGCATCTCTCTTGATAGTCAAAGTTAGGATTTTATATCATATTATCCTCTTTTCTCATAATATCACCATGGTGGAATAATTCAAGTATAGGAAGGATTTACAATCACCTTCATTTTTGCTCAACAGCTCAGGATCAAGATTTATCTCATTTACTCCGTTCTCTTTATTAATTATACCAGGAGTAACACAATTAATCAATTGATGAAATTCATAATTCTTATCTGAACAATATATACATTTTAACTCAAAGCTATCATAGCTCCATTTCATCACATACCAGCAAATAACTTTTACAAGGCATCAGATAATATCAAATAAACAGCTAGAACATGCTTGTGGGTCCTACGGCTACCCAACAATACATTATAGATGCCACGTACGGACTCTCATCACGTGGTACGTACGCAGCCCCCTCAACAATCACATTTAGCAACAAGGAGCCTAGGGGACGTTTCCCCCTTACAAAGTTTGGAAAGGAGACTCACCTGGACAAGTACTCCTCCGGTCTATGGACAAATCGACGAGACACACGAATCCTCTAAATTACCCTCGATGGCTCGCAATTGGTGTTTTCAACTCCGAGCCTCGGCATCTGGAAAATTATGATTCTTGAAGAAATGCGCTACACGTCGTCTAAGGATCAAGATTAACTCAATTAATCATCCTATAGTAGCTAAAAAATCAGATTTTGAATTTTCTCAAAAACCCTCTATTTTTCCCAAACCCTCTTATGAATTTTCTTTATTTATGGAAGAGGAATTCCTCAAGAATCGAAGTTATAAACATGCGGGAAGCCAAAGAATCACTTACCTAAGTTAATCACTCGCTAACACTGATCTGGAGCTCTTGGGGGTCTTAACAATGGAGGAAAAACGAGTTTGGGAAGAAAATTNTGCAGGTGCAGACTCGCACTTGCGTGAAATTAGTCGCTCCTGCGATGGGCCTGGGCCCTGGGGGAGGTCGCTCTTGCGGACTTTGGATCGCAGGTGCGGACTCGCACCTGCGTGAAAATGGTCGCGCCTGCGATTTGCCTGGGCCATGGGGAAAGTCGCTCTTGCGGACTATTGTCCGCTCCTGCGGAGCCGCGCCAACGAGAGGAAGGGTCTCTCTTGCAACCTAGGCCGCTCCTGCAATGGATTGGCCGCTGGTGCGAGCCTCGCGCCTACGACTGATGGACCGCAGGGGCGGTCACACCAGAAACAACCCCCCATCAGCTATTTATTGTTGGTTTTTGACCCCGATTGGGGTCCAGAAGGCCCCTAGGCCAACCCGAGCCCCCGAAAAATTATACCAACAAGTCCCAAATCATAAGACGGACTCGCTCAAACTCTCAGAACACTGAAAACATCACCCAAACTAGAAATCACTCTCCAAAACCCCTTAGTTTCAAACTTAAGTTTCAAGAAAATTTCAATGGCTCACCAATACGCCGATTGGGTCTATACTGCTCGAAATGACCCCAAATTTTGCGGACAGGTCATAAATGACTATACGGAACTATTTCTAGTTACGGAATTCCATTCGGACCATGATATCATGACGTCCAATTTCAGGCTGAATTCTAAATCTTATGAAATCCTGAATTCCAATTCAGGTGCCGAAATACTCCCGGGTCATCAGAAACCCGAGGCGAACATACGCTCAAGTCCGAAATCATCAT
>ML280750.1:722-37528 GCA_005239495.1 Nicotiana undulata
TTTACCAATAAGTCAACTCTTAGTTGACTTTTCCCATTTTTAAGGCTGTTCTTAATGACTAAGTGACTAAATTTTCATTTAACCATTTCGATTTAAGTCTATCAACTCTAACACATTAATAATAGAATAACCAATATATAATAAGCTACTAACAACAGTTATAATGCAGGTTTTATGTAACGACAGACCGGGTCGTTACAGTTTTGGTCCGAGCCTCGTGTTTGGACCAAGCGGGCCCGGGGTCAAATTTTGGTATTTTTGGAAGAATGCTAGGAATTGTATATTTAGGCTATGGGATTGTATTAATGAGTCATTATTGATGTTAATAAGTTAATTATGTCTAGATATTGTCGTTTCGGAGTTGAATTCAAAAGGAAAGGCGGTATTAGAGGCTTGAATTGCTATTCTTGGACCCGAGGTAAGTGTCTTGCCTAACCTTGGTGAGGGAATAGGTATTTTGTGCTATGTTTTACCATGTTCAATGCATATGTGAGGTGACGAGTACCTATGCAATGTGTGTCAAGCATGCCTGTGAGTCTATTTTTGATGAGATTCTTGTTATTACTTCCACATTCATTGTACTATGAAATTGTCTCTACTTGGAAGTTGATTGTTGTTGAAGATTCTTGGTGAAGAACTTGTGATGTAATGGTTCTATTGAGAATCCCACTGTAAAGGATATACGTGAAAAGATTGGTTATAGCTGAGACCCTTGCCGGGCAATAATATGATATCGACTGATATTTTCCCCTTGCTGGGTGACTATGAATTGTACTGCCACTATGCTGCATTCCCTTGCCATTGATATTGTCATTGTTATGGTGAGGAAGAGTGTAAAGCACGAAGGGAGATGTCATGCCATGATTTACATTGATTACATCGTATATTGTATAGTGAGGAAGAGAGTAAAAGCACGAAGGGTGATGCCGTGCCAGGACTGATATTGATTACATCATATATTGCATAACGAGGAAGAGAGTAAAAGCACGAAGGGTGATGCCGTGCCAGGACTGATATTGATTACATCATATATTGCATAACGAGGAAGAGAGTAAAAGCACGAAGGGTGATGCTGCCACGGTTCATATCATTTTATATTGTACATCGCATTGTGAGAAAAAGAGTAAAACCACGAAGGGTAATGTCGTGCCATTATTTACATTGCTGGCGTTTATACTTGTTACGTTAGCATTCTTGTTAACTTGTCATTCTTGTTTGCTCCTATGTGTTTAATTAACTGCCTTATCTCACTTGTTACCCCCCATTAACTGCTCTCGTATCCCATGCTTATATGTTTATTCCTGCTATTTTCTATGTTATATATTGTAGAACTGTACAGGTAGATTATCGTTGTCAAGTCTAGCCTCGTCACTACTTCGGCCGAGGTTAGGCTCGGCACTTACTTAGTACATGAGGTCGGTTGTACTGATGCTACACTGCACTTCTTATTGTTGTGCAAATCCTGCGATCGGACCCAGTGGACATCGTTGAGGGAGTATCCTTCAGTCCACCTCGGATACTTCAAGGTATACCCGCTGGCGTTCGTGGGCCTTGGTGTCTCTCCTACCATTAGTTCCTTATTCTGTTTCGTCTTTCCTCTAGTACTCAGAGATAGTTATGTATTTTTCTTTAAGACTTTGTATTTAGCACTCCTATAGATAGTTTGTGAGTTTGTGACTCCCGGTTTTGGGGCTTATGCGACGTATCGTACTTGTTATTCCACTTAGCCTTGAAATTTTATCTATTTCCGTTGTTAAAATTTGTAAACTATTTTTGGTTAATTTTTTTAATTCGGTGTTATCATGTTAGTTTAACTGTACACGTTGTCTTGTCTAGCGGTTTCAACGTTAGACACAGTCACAACCTGAAGGTGAGATTTCGGGTCGTGAAAGTCACATAATTTGTACAAAAAATAACAAAATTTTAATAGTATGTATATTCTAATAGTATTATTCGTTAGAATAATTTAATAGAACTAATTAATGTATCTAGTTAACTACCATCATTAGTAAAGTAATATGTCAATTCAAACATAATTGTCCATTGTTTTGTAATTTATATGTATCCCAAACGATCTTTCGAGTCAATAGAATAGTTATAACACCAGCAGTTGTTGATCATCTAACACATATTTGTTTACAGTCAACTATCAACCAAAAATTGAGTTTTTTTAATAAAGTAAGTAAGATAGTCGACATCTTGTTCAAACTTTATGAGAGTTACAAAAATATCATACTTACTTTCTAGAAGAACAAGGTTTCATAATATAAAGTCAAGTGTTTTGGTTTGAGATATAAACTCAAGTTAATTCTAAAAAGATATCCATAGTAGTTGAATTAGAGTTACTTTACAGTTAGACAAAGTACAAATTTTAATAGGAAATTAAAATTGTTACACTAACATTAGTTGAAATAACACAAACCATTAATCTTTAAAGATATACAACTTAAACATAATACTACGTCAACGTAAAAAAACTTTGATATCTAAAACTAAAAACTACGCAGAAAAACAAAGAAGTACGACACAAAAAACAATTACAATAAAAGTTAAGATGTCATTGTTTTTCTCTCTAGTTCATATACACGACCCTAAAGCATTACTCAATTACGAAAAATGGAAACTTACTCAATTACGAAAAACAGGAACAATAAAGAGAACTAATAATACCTTTGGAGAAAATTTCTTCGTTTTACACCAAAACCTTTAGAGAACAATGAACAATGTGAAACAATGTCATCTTTTATAGGAATAACTGGCTTATCCTTTTCCTACATAGATTCATGCAATTAAGTTGAATTCTACAGGAGATTAAATAAAAAAAAATATTATTGTCAAAAAGAAAAAAGCTACAAAAAAAAGAGTTGGCGGTGAGTAGCCGAATTCTATGGAGAAGATTAAATAAAGAAAAATATGGTTGCAAAATAAGGAAAAGGATGCCGAAGGAAGAAGTATGCTGCAAAGAACTATGTAGCATTAATGTATAGTTTAAATGGAAAGAAAAATTAGTCTCCGATAATTTACAAGTATATCTTTAAATTATACGAATAATTAAGGTCATAAAAGTCAATCAATATTTCAAGGTTATTTTAGTCGTTCAACATTTAGTATAAATTATTCGTACTTTTATAATAATATAGACTAGTTTCTCGACACGTGCATTGCACGTGTATGCCAAGTCATGTATTTGCAAAATAATATTAAAAAAATGGTTGAGTAAACAATTACACATAAAAATAATAAGATTTGTGAATAGTTTGAATATCTATTACCTTATAAACTAAGTTAGTTTTGGATACCAAAAACTGAAAAGAACAGGATGACAATAAAATGAATTGCCAGATTTAGGAATCGAAAAGAATGAACCAAGAAATTCCTAGTAATTCGCACAAAAGAGAAGTACAAATATGCTCCATTATGAATCTTGAGTGCTACTCTCAATAGCCACGAAAAGTTGATTAGTAAAATCCCATTGTATTAAGCACGCAAGTGAAGAAAGCAATGACCGTTTGAAGTGGTAAAAAATGCAATGTTTAATTAACTTACAATTTTTGATAGTTTATGAGGATTATGAAACGTTGAAAGTTGTTTTTAGGCATTTGGAACGGTGGCAAATCTAAGCAACTTAGAAACAACCTTTCTTAGCAACATACCATGAAGCGTTGCCTTCTTCTTAGATGTTAGTTTTTTATTTTATTAAATAAGATATTTAGTTTAATTAATAGAATATATTTATGTTATTTAATAGGGTAATTAATGGGAGGAGAAAATACGTATCACAAAGAAGGAAAATGAAGGGGGAAGGAGGAGACATAAAATATGAGTTATAATGAAAATGAGGATGGTGGAATTTTACAAAGGGAAACCCGATCTGAGAAACATAACGTAAAAGAAGAAAAATAGAAAAAAATTAGGAGATTAGGTTAATAATATACTTTGTTTAGTAGATAAGAGAATTGATTATCATTTTAAATTGGTAACATACGACTTTCTTAACGGATGAGATGTAGAAGACATAATGACAAATAAAACTCAAAAATCTTACTGAATACATATGTTCTTTTTTACTGCATTCACTTGAGAAACATAAGCATTAGTATTAGGATTCCAATTTCCAACCACGTTCATTGTAACTTAAATTTATCATTTAATAGTTGGAAAAATAATAATTTAACAAAAACATAATTTTATAGGAGTAATGTTTAATGAAGGGTCAAATGGTCTTTCAGTTTTTGAAGGACATTTTAGTAAACTAACTTCACCTAAAAGTGTTCATGCTTATAATATAGTATAAAGTATGATATAGATTAGTATTATTGACTTTTTCCAACTATTATTTTCTTGAAATTTTTTAAATATTTTTTAAGTTATTCCTTCTATATATGTTGAGTATAGTTAAATAATGTTCAAATATATTACTAGTGAAGGATAAATAAAAAGGAGCATATTGAATACTTCAACTAAAGATGTTCCATGTGAAGTTTTCTGTTGTAACCAAAGAGTTGCAAGTCTATCACAAAAATAAAATAAACAACGGGTTAATTACCTTAGATTGCTATAAATAGAATTGTATTTAAGGTGACTGTCTATATTTTAGAGATATTTTAGGGTTTGTTACTTGATGGCTAAGTCATTTTTTTCTTATAATTTGAGGGGGTTTATTCCATTGTAATTCATCACAAATCAATAAGAATTCTCTCTACTTTTCTCTGCAATACTGTTTTTTAATTATTTTATAACACGTTATCAACGCGAAACTTCGTGGAGGCTTTGGGATACGTATATGGTGCTCAACTTACACATAATATTGAGCATAATGATTGTTAATTATTTTATGACCTTCCCTCAGGAATAAATTATGGATTTAAGGTACATATTTACCTTATTTTTCTCTTTTAAATTCTTGACATTATATAATTTGATTTGAAATACAAGCAAAGACAATAAAAATTGATTATAACTCTAATGGAGTTTGTAAGAATTATTGTCACGGCCCCAAATCTAAACTGGCCGTGATGGCGCCTATCGTGATACTAGGCTAGCCAATTCACTAAAAAAATAACATAATGCTTTTCCATTTAATGCATAAATTATCTGATATTTCATAACAATTTCCGCTTTTAAGCATTTCAAAACAATAAAGGTGATCAGATCATCTAAACACAACCCCAACATCTGGAGTCAACCGTCATGAGCATCTAAGAAGCAATACAGTCTGGTACTAATGCTTTACTACAACAAGTCTGGGAAGTAATGTAAATATGATAGAGTAAGAAGGAGAAAGGGTAGGGCTGCGGACGCCGAGCAACTACCTCACAATCTCCGAACAATGCTCCAAATGGGGCAGATCAACTATCGCTCTGCCCCGGTACCTGAATCTGCACACAAGGTGCAGAGAGTAACGTGAGTACGGCAACTCAGTAAGTAACAACCATAACTAAAAACTTGAGTGCAGTGACGAGCATTTAAATATCATGTAAAGCCATATAATAAGCAACAATGAAAAATAGCTTTAATCGAGTCAGAAATCTACATTTTCGAATATTTCATAAAAATCACTAGTTTTCCATTTAAATCTCGTATAAAATATTGGTTCACGTTTTCATTAGAGGCTCAGTGTAAAGAAGAGTGAAAACAGTAGTTTCATAAAAATATCAGCCCCTCGGGCACAGTGTCACTCACAAATAAAGCCTCTCGGGTAAGCCTCTCAGTCACTCGTGACTCCACTCTCATAAGTCAAGCTCACACTCAACACTCTCACTCAACAGGTACCATATAACAACCGCTGCGATGCGCAACCCGGTCCATATAATAACCCGCTGCGGCGTGCAACCCGATCCATAATAGTAGCCCGCTGCAGTGCGCAACCCGATCCATAATAGTCGACTGCACTCACTGGGGGTGTACAGACTCCTAGAGGGGCTCCTACAACCCAAGCGCTATATCGCTGCGGCGTGCAACCCGATCCAATATATATATCTCGCTGTGTCGTGCAGCCCGATCCACATATCTCGATGCGGCGTGCAGCCCGATCTATATATAGATGTATATAGTGTTGCGGCGTGTAGCCCGATCCCTATCTATCCTCACAAGTATGGATCTCGGCCTCACTCAGTCATCCTCACAAGCCACTCGGGCAACTCATCACAAATCACAGGGACTCAACCCAAATTATCTCTAAATTTTTCTAAAATAGGGTGATAAATAGTAATAAACAGTGAACAGATATAAATCATGACTGAGTTCATATTTTCTATCAAAATAGTGTGAGGACAGTAGTAAAAATACCCCTGAAGGTCTAAACAGGTCGGCACAAGGCCCCAAACATGGCATACAGCCCATAATAAAGTATAAGTCTTTAAAACACATGATATTATATGATTTCAAATAAAACACGCGGCTTAATAGTCTCTACGGGGCGGACCAAGTCACATTCCCTATCGGTGCACACTCACAGGCTCGTCACCTAGCATGTGTGTCACCTCATTTACCAAAATTATACGAAATACCGGGGTTTCATACCCTCAGGTCTAGATTTACAATTGTTTCTTACCTTGAACCAGCCCAAATACTAATCCGCGATGCTCTTGCTCCTCGAATCGACCTCCGATTGCTCCAAATCTAGCCAAAATCAGATTAATATTATCAATATATGCTAGGGACACGAAACTCATTCGAAAATTATCAAGATTAAGCACAAATCCAACCCGACCCCGGACCCACGTCTTGGAACTCGATAAAAATCACACAACAAGAATACTAATCCTTCCCCGAGTCTATACATACCAAGAACATCAAAATCGGACCTCAAATGGCCCCTCAAATCCCCACTCAAAGATCTCCAAATCATAAGCCCTAATTTCCCAACTTAGGTACTAATTTCCCATAAATTTCACCCCTAATCAGCCAAATAATTACATATAAACGAGTTTGTAGTCCAAAAGTCTTACCTCCACGAAGAACCCTCGAATTTCCTCTTCAAAACCCTTCAAAAAGCTTCAAACCCGAGCAAAAATGGTGGAAGAATGACCCAAATATCGCTAAGGGTCCTATTTATATGTTCTGCCTAGCAATGACCGCACCTGCGGTCCTTTTATCGCACCTGCGGTCCCAGGTGCACACCTGCGTGTTTCACTTAAAAGACCAACTCTCGCACATGCGACCAAGCCTCCGCACCTACGACTCCGCAGGTGCAACCAATCACCCGCACCTGCGACCTCTCACCAGCGTGGCCATCTCCGCACCTGCGTAAGGCTCCTCGCACCTGCGGCTTCCCTTCCGCAGGTGCGGCCACACCAGCAACATTTTCTGCTGCATTTTCCAACTTCCAACTCCCCGATGGCTATCCGAAATCATCCCGAGCCCCTCGGGACCCCAACCAAAAACACAAACAAGTCATAAATGATCACCCAACTTAGTTAAACCCTCGGAACACCCAAAATAACATCGAAACACCGATTCAACTCATGATTCAAGCCTAAGAATCTTCAAACTTCCGAAAATCATCTACAATATCGAAACTAACAAAAACATGTCCGAATGACCTGAAAATTTGCACACACGTCCAAAATGACATTACGGCCCTGTTCCCACTTCCGGAATTCCATTCCTACCTCTATAACTAATTTTTCACTGCCGACCGGAAATCGCCAAAAACGCAATTTCGCCAATTCAAGCCTAATTCTACTCCGGGCATCAAAACCACATTCCAAACACACTCCTAAGTCCCAAATCACCTAACGAAGCTACCGAGCTATAAAATCCACATTCCGAAGTTGTTTACGTAATAGCCAACTTTCGGTTGATTTTTCTAACCATTTAGCCAATTTAAGAGACTAAGTGTCTCAATACTCACCACGACCACTCCGACCCTGAACCAACCGACTCAACACAACATAAATAGGTCATACAACATGTGATAAAGCAGAAACAAGGGAAACATGGTTAATCTCACGAAACGATCGATCGGGTCGTTACATTCTCCCCCACTTAAACATACGTTCGTCCTCGAACGTGCCAAGAGTTGTTCCAAAAACCACCAAAATTGTCGTGTAACCTATCACGCACATACCCTGGGTGATCCCACATCACCCTATCCCATATAGGTCCAATAGCACAACACAGTTGAAGTTTCGAAATCCAACCTGATCCATAAACCTTAGAACCAATTTTCCATTTCTGAAATAATTTACAAGATCAAAATTCCACAACTATAAACTGAATAAGTCTGAACACGCCGTACCAAGCCATATCCGTAACCCAAGATGTAATCACATAATATACTGCATGACTCAAACAATCACAGTGAATAACTCCTAATCACCACAGCTGCTCAAGACAACCCAATACCGATACATAACCTCTTATCAAGCAATGCCTCACTCTATCACTTTTATATACTACCAACGATGAAAGAAACGCTTAGAAATTAGCAACCATTCATCCGATCAACCGGTCATAGAGCTCCCCTTTTCTCCGACAGGAACTATAGCAGATTTCCAAGCCAACTTCCGATATCATCCTTCCAGCTATGTTGTAGTCAATACTGACAATATTCATTCTAGGTCCAATGACCTCTTCTCATCCAACACGACCACTTTGATGACATGACACATCAATACAATCCTAACCCATAACTTGTGCAACTCGTGCACTCAATAGCAACATCCCACGAACTCAAATCATAGAAAAGATTCACACGAAAGGGCTATCCTGCCATTAACAATTACCATCACAACACCATGCTAAAAGCCTGGCACACATCGTAAAAATCAAAGCACACAAACCTTACACCGAGGATCATACCTCCACATAACTCCGCTACAATGCGTGATCCCCTCCAAACGCTGGTCCACATGAAATACTTCAAGCCACCTTGCTCAAAATCAATAACCGTGTGCAATTCGACATCAAGTATTCCAAGTGCACTGCCATAACCACGGGGGAATCGGACGATACCATGCCACACGAATTAGAAAGAACATGACCAATACATCTCAATCCCGGAATACCCAATTACTTACCTTACTCAAATCCCGCTATAAAGCCCAAATAAATCTGCACCATATATGCATATAACCAACAATCACCACTCCTCGCGACACCGAAGGTTAACTCATAGATCACTCCAGAATATGAATAAACTTAATGAAAATCGAATGGTACATCCCCCAACAATAGCAATTCGGAGTCAACAATTACGACCCGGTGCAGAACACGCACCCATACTAGGCCTACCAATAACCCTAAATCAACTTTGGTCACCCACAACAGATAGATAACTCTCCGAAGGTTCACAATGACTGAATCATGGCATTTACTAACATCTGACTAGCTTTGCTCGCATCCTCACAGTCCACAACCACAAAATAACCCATTTATGAGAACTCTCAGTCTTGAAGTCCATGAAGCACACAAATTACCATATCTGATCCCAACTGCACCGCTCGAATATAAATAACACACGTCTTATACTCAATCATTCCACGAGGAATACCCCTTATAATTCTGCCGTGCCACCAAGAAACCTTGAATATCCGTAGTCGATCCAACAAGAGAGCGTCGCAATACCAATGAAGCACCCTTAACTCCACACATTGCCCTTTCTGAAATGTATACCCTCATGAAACCTCCCAATAGTGATATCATCTACCTAGTCGTCTGAAACTGTCAATGTTGTCTCAAATTTTTTGACCTTACTTCCAAAACTGAACCGTGATCTCACATACACAAATCTCAACTCTACCTTACATACCGCATACACCATGCCATCCTATGACAAATATGGGAACTTCATGATCCCTTCCGAGCCACAAGCTACTACGTACCTGTCACGACCCAAATTTCACTATGTTGGGTATCGTGATGGCACCTAGTCTAAGGGACTAGGTAAGCCTAATATTCAGTGAAATAACAAAAATAATACAAGAAGGCTAGCAGTCTCGATATAGAATCTTGACAGAATTTACAATTAATCCCAAAACCGGTAATACAAGTCATAAGCTCTACGAATCTTCTACACCTTCTAAATACAACTGTTTGGAAATAAATACAACAGTTGAATAGAAACAGAAGGTGACTCCGAAGCCTGCGATCGCAACAACAGGTTACCTTGAGTCTCGTCGGCAATCATCCGTGCAACTACTAACAACCAAAACTTGGGTCTGTGCAAACAAAAATGCACAGAAGTGTAGTATGAACACACCACAACGGTGCCCAATAAGTATCAAGACTAACCTCGGTGGAGTAGTGACGAGGACTAGTCAAGACACCACTAGTCTACAAAATAACTGACATGAATATAGAAACAACCGAACAATACATCTATCTACGAATTTACGGAGCAATTTACTACAATGACAAATATAATGCGGGAGGAAATTACATAAATAAACCACGAAGCAACATAAAAATGTACTTAAAGATGGACAGCAAAACAAGCCAAACCGGAAGAAAACACAATGCAATAGAGAACCCCAATACCTCAACTCTACGTCTGTCTGTTCACATTGAACCTTAGCCTTTAAAATCCATAACTGCTGAAAGCCTTTAAACAACAGTTTATATGAAAAACTTTGCAAATATGCTCATTTTAGTATAGAAGGCTCTTCTTTGAAAACATACTTTCTCCAAATGTATACATATAAGTATATTTAATAGAGTGAAATACCAAAAACATGGTTTCTTTCAAAATACGAAATTTCCAACAATGTTGTCCCAAATAAATGACTTCCAAATATCATTTTATGCAAGACGAATGCTTTTCAAATATACCTTCGATGTAAAAGTCATTCAAATATAATCATTTCGAAACCATTACTTTTTCAATAATACTTTCCAATAAAATCTCGTAATCATAATTTCCTCAAGATAACTCTATCGGAACTCAGTTCGTAACTCAAAACTTGCCATACAGTACAGGAGAAACACCAAGTCTTGTCAATAAATGCAGTAAGAGATCAGTATGAATGTCCAAATTAAAACAACGGAATATTAACTCTTAAACAAGTGCAGTAAATATCAAACAGGAACAACGAAAATAATAATGCAAAGACAAGTGCACGGCATCACCCTTCGTGCTTTTACTCTCATTCTCACAATAAATAAATGGAAATGGCACGACATGTCCCCTCGTGCTAAAATAACATAAACATGGCATGGAATGTCCTCTCGTGCTAAAATAACATAAACATGACACGGAATGTCCCCTCGTGCTAACATAACATAACATGGCACGGAATGTCCCCTCGTGCTAACATTACATAACATGGCACGGAATGTCCCCTCGTGCTAACATAACATAAACATGACACGGAATGTCCCCTCTTGCTAACATAACATAAACCTGGCACGGAATGTCCCCTCGTGCTAACATAACATAAACATGGCACGGAATGTTCCCTCGTGCTAACATAACATAAACATGGCACGGAATGTCCCCTCGTGCTAACATAACATAAACAACATATTGGCAAAGCAAATCAATAGTAAGAATCATAAATCACAACATCCTGGAAAGGGAATCAACAATACAAACAATATCATTAACAACACAAACAGTAATAGGAACCATACCGTCCCGGCAAGGGAGTCAACAATGAGAACAACAACATCCCGGCAAGGGAAAACAGGTATAACCAATCTCGCCTAAACAGTTAACCTTACGGAATAAAACTCAGCTTAAGCAAAGGCCTAGTAATAGGCAACAACAAGGAAACATCAACCACATAAATATAGTCAATTTGGCAGTTTAAGGAAGCAAATATAGCATGTAGATAAGAGCGGTAAAAGACTCAGTTAAGTCAATTAAGATCAAATAGCCAACGAAGGAATCCAAAAGCAAGTAATTCGAATCTAAGCAGGAAAGGATGAAATTAACAACCAAGGATTCAAATGTATCAATTACAACTCATAAACAAGTAACATAAGAACCTACGAATCCTAAAAGGCCAGTCTATTAGCAAATAAGTCCGAGTACGCACTCGTCACCTCGCATACACGGACTACAAACAACAAGGAAGACTCAATCCTAAGGGGTAGTTCCCTCCACAAGGTTAGGCAAGATACTTACCTCAAAGACGACAACCCGGTATTCAAAAGTGAACTTCTCGGGCGAAAAGAACTCCGGACGGCTCAAAATCAACTAAAAAAACTTCAAAATACACATAACACGTATAAGGAATGATTCTGAATAATAAAGTTTCAAACTTTACAAAATTATGAAAATCGACCCAAAAGTCGACCCCCGGGACCGCACCTCGGAACCCGATTTTTTTTACAAAATCCGATTACCCATTCCGATACGAGTTCACCCATACTAAATTTATCAAATTCCGATGCTATTTGGTCCTTTAAATCATGATCTTTTTTTTAGAAGTTTTTTTTCAAATCCCACAATTTCTTCAACCCAAAACACAAATTAAATGATAAAAACAAGAACTAATTCATGAAATATAATTAATTCTAGTAGAAGAATACTGACCCATTCTATTTGTGTGAAGAACCCTTCAAAAATCGCCAAGAAACGAGCTCTAAAAGTCAAAATATGATAATAATGGCCTAACCCTCGATTTTGGAATATAATCTGTCTGCCCAGATTTTAAAGCATCGCGATCGCGTGAAATTATTTGTGATCGCGTAGAGGAAAAGTATCACTGGTTAAAATGACTTATGCGATCGCAAAGGTACATATGCGATCGCATAGAAGGAATTATCTGCTGGCCCAATCATCACACTACGCGATCACGAAGCACGGAATGCGGTCGCGTAGAAGGGAGTAATCTGATGCTCAAAAGTGGAAATCACTGTGCGAACGCGTGCCAATGGAGGCGAACGCGAAGAAGGAAAAAGGTGGGCTTCCGCGATCACGAATGTAGTTGTGCGATCGTAGTGAAGGAAAATTGGGGGGGTCCAAAGCAACACTATGCGATCGCGACTTCATCTATGCGATTGCATAGAAGGAAGCCAGATTATAGATTCAACAGTGGAAAAATGAGGAAAGTTGACCCGAAGCCTATCCAAATCACACCCGAGACCCCTTCTAAATGCACAAACAAGTCTTATAACCTAATAAGGACTCGCTCGAGGTTTCAAACCACATAAAACAACACTAAAACGATGAATTAAACCAAAAATCAATGAAATTCCTCAAAACTTCTTTAAACACCAAATTTTGCATTTAAGGTCCGAATCACATATAATGAAGTCCGTTTCTTACCAAACTTCACAGATATGGCAAAAGTATTATATTGAACCTGACCGAGATCCGGAACCATAATACGGGCTCGGTACCACAGGTTTCACATATAATTTCATTTTCAAAACCCCCTTTTATTTTCAGAAAACAATTTCTTTTAAAAATTCATTTCTCGGACTTGGGACCTCAGAATTCGATTCCGGGCATACGCCCAAGTCCCATATTTTCTTTCGGACCCTCCGGGACTGTCAAATCATGGGTCCGAGTCTGTTTACCAAAAAATGTTGACCGAAGTCAACTTTATTCAAATTTCTAATACAATATTATCATTTTTATCAGTTTTTCACATAAAAGCTTCCCGGCTACACGCCCGGGCTACACGCAAATCGAGGTGAGATAGAAGGAGGTTTTCATGACCTCGGAACACAGAATTAGTTGGAAATATACGGGATGACCTCTTGGGTCATCACAGTACCCAACTAGCCAAGAACTTTCCATTTGATCCCATTTAGAAGTAAAAGCACTATACATCACCTACACCTAACGCTAGTAGAAAATATACATCTCTAACCGTGGTAGAAACCATCAGGAACTATCCGACTCCCATTTTGTACAACACTAAACCGTCAGGACTGAACCCTTCTAACTCGACCAAGCTACGCAGGTCACCAAGACCCAAGAGCATTGCTAAGAAACACATGTAAGAACTCACTACCTCATAAACACCCAAAGGATTAATCATGCCCCTTAACATGCCGATCCAACCTACCACCGAGCTGTCTTATTAATCCAAGTTT
Organism: Nicotiana undulata; assembly: GCA_005239495.1. NCBI lineage: Eukaryota > Viridiplantae > Streptophyta > Magnoliopsida > Solanales > Solanaceae > Nicotiana > Nicotiana undulata. Next base: position 14,715 of record ML280750.1, read on the forward strand.
CTTCTAAATCACCTTCGAATTGATACCTCTCCTTGCCATAATACTACAATACTCAACCTTGACTCACCACACGAGACCCGAGCATAAGACCGTACCAACTAAGGCTCATAAGCCGCTGAATACCCTCTCAAATATCCCCAAAAGTGCCACATTCAAAATACTTGCCCTGAAGAGACTTCCTGCGAATCTAAATCCATTACCTTCACTTTCTAGATACTGATAGATAGAATCCATGATAATGTAGAGACGCCACAAGCCTTGACACCCTCCACGTAATCTCAGTTCTAGCCCAATACACACCTTGAAGATCCTCAATTTCTACATATATGTTGATACCCAATTTTTCCTCAAAATTATTTTAAACTTGCATATATACCTTCAAAATCAGTTTTTATAACAATTGTTATTTTTCTATAATTTTCCCATTTTTTTAATTAATTTATTCTAATTTACCCAATAGTTTATCTCTAATAATTGATTATAAATTGTATTACAAATAATTTCAAAATATTTCGTGATTTAATATATCATTCTTGGTCCTATTAAGACCAATTTATTTCATAAATTAGCCAAATTGGCTCCATTTGACTATAATTGCAATAACTTTGCAATTATAGCCTAATTACTTATTTCTATGCTAATTTTACTCAATAATTAATCATTTATATTTTAAATACTAATTAATAATTTTAACTTAATCTATTAAGCAACAATTTCATTTTTTATAATTATTAGCCACTTTTATAAAATATTGGGTATTTAATATTTAGCCATCTTTATTTAAATTTAAGCCATTTGTTTTTTAACCCAAACCTTAACCAACACAACGACCCAGCTCAGTCCTTAAATCCTACCCGTCCCAACCCCATGCGTGATCTGAGTCGTTGATCATATGAGATCAACGGTCCAGATCCAACTTACCATAATTAATTCGATTAACCCCCCAACCGACCCCTCATTTTTCCAAGACTCGTTCTCTCTCTATCTCTCTCTGTTACTCTCTATTTCTCTCTAGAAGCTTCCTTGGCTTCTCCCCTCCGATGGGGTTTGTCCATCTTCTCCGATTGGTTTTCACCGGAAACCCTGGTTCTTCATCATCTCCTGGTTGTCTACCCACCTCTCACCGGTCCAGTGATGCCCTGGGGTCCTCAGACGAACTTGGAGCGGTTCTCTTTCCTCCCATGGTCCCATGCCACTTTTCGGCCTCCCCGGCCTTTTGAGTAAGAAACTACAACCTTCTCCAGCTTAAGCCGACAACGTCTTTGAGGTTCTTCCTACTTCTCTGGGTTCCACGAAACCCTAACCCTATGTCTTTCGATTTATTCTAGATTTACTTTAGATCTACAATATTACGGAGTTTCTTTCTATGTTTTCTCTGAAAAAACTTCCATCTTTAAAAGATCTTTCAATTTTAAAAACTAGGGTTTCATAAACCCCTTTCAAAAATGATTTTTTGCTTCTATTTTTAGTATTATTCTATGTTTCTTTCTGTGATTTATCGAATGATTCAAGATGCCTTTCATTTTTGACTTGCTCTACTGAAAACCCTAAGTATTCCCTAAAACTCTGAATCTATATGTGACTAATATGTTGTTTGAGCTTTTACTTCTCATAAATATTATGCTCCTCTATGACTTCTATCTTGTTGTTGTTGTTAAGGTTCATTGCCTCTGTGTTTCTATTATGTTTAACCTCCATGTTCGTCTATGAACCTGTGTGATTCCTGTTTTTTCTAAGGTTTTCAATTTGTTATACTACTTGCCTAAGGTTTTCCCTGATTTTTGTGCTAGTCATTGCTTGATAAATTCGATTACTTGTTGTACAGACTTTACATAGCATCCTATAGTGATTCTGTGATCTGTGACATCTTTTCTCAAGACTGTAACCTATATGTGTTTTCCTTAAAACCTTCTACTGATTTTCAATGTTTCCTTACTTATGTGATACTTTCCCTGATTATACTTGATTCCCTGTGATTTTAATTGCATTCGAGATTCCCTCGACTAATTTTCAGAATTAAAATCATACTTTGCCTTATGAATATGCTATTAGTTTTACTTTCCTTAATTATGTGATATGTACTTGGCCTTTATTGTATTCTGCATGATGTTACTACTCCTATTGGGGGGTAAAATCAGTTTATAGTTGATCCCGTTCCCTTATTTAACTTTGATTGTCCCGTTTGAACTTGTCTCCCTAATTAAAGGGAGTCCAGGTCTTTAATTGATACTGATTGAGTATTATTTCCATAATTATGTTAGACTAGTACTCATTACCTTATTTCTTTACTCGTTTTATAAATTATAAATACTCTACTCTCTTTAGCATAAGACATGAACACAGATACGAACAATATACATTGTTCCGAGTTCTGTTTTACACACACACATCTACTCTACTGTCTTCTCTTGCTGTTTACCTGCAACTTAGTCGGCTGAAAGCCAAGACTGAGTAATTCCATTATTCTGTTGCTCTACGTTCTGCTGCTCTACTGTTCTTCACTTTACTGCTCTTCACTTTGCATTCAATCTTGCATTCAAACTGGTATGTTTCTAGTTTAAGTTTATAGTACCCAAAACAACATGTTCATGTTCGTATTAAGATTCCTTTTATTTCTCTCATGCTTCTACTTATGGTTCTACTGCTTGCCTTGTAATTAGCATGTTTACTTTGTCTCTCTATGTTTAGCATGTCTACTTGTCTATGTGATCTCCCTCCTCCTTCAGTTCAGCATGTCTAGTACTTTTACTATATGTTTCATTATGAATCTGCCTTACCCCCTCCTGATTCCTAATACAATTGGCATGTTTACTTTGTCCATATGATTTCACTTTAGTCCAGCATGTCTATTACTTTTCTTACATATTTCAGTAGGATCCTGTCTTGTCCCCTGATTCCTGACCCTATAAGAAAGTATTCATGATACCTAGTTGCTATATAATCCTGAACCTGATGTGTGACTCTATGTGATTCCCCCCAATCTAATGCTGTTAGACTCTTAGCATGAATATAATTGTTATGGCTGTAACTATTTGAGTCCTGTGGGACTTCTCTGATTTTAACTTAAATGCCACTATGTTCTCATTACTTGTCCCCAACTCCCTTTCCCCTGCTTGTGTCTGCTTCCTGAACTATGTACGCTTTTTCTGAGTTGTTGATTGTCCTGTTTCTTTTCCTCCTCAAACTATTTTTTTTTACAAATTCCCGTGCTGTTCTCTAAAGCTGTCTTTCAAAACAATTTCAGAAAAACCTCTTCAACTCAATTCTTTTAAAACTATAAGCACATCTCACTACTCTTAGTATCTAAGTTCAGCCCCCTTTCGTGTGAGCACTGCCTTGGGGACAATTTGAGTACCCATTGAACTCTGACACACAAGGCTGACATTCCACACTGCACTTACTCATTCCTAGCTAGGGAACTTGGGTGTGAGCACTGCCTTGGGGACAATTTGAGTACCCATTGAACTCTGACACACAAGGCTGACATTCCACACTGCACTTACTCATTCCTAGCTAGGGAACTTGGGTGTGAGCACTGCCTGGTATCCTCTAAGGTCCTTAGGAACTCTGACACACCTGGGTTACAAAGGTCATGGCATATGGCATTGTTGGATCTGGATACTTGGGCCTACTGTTAGGCTCCCTATAGTGTAACTTCTTAAATTTTCTTATTTACTTATGTAAATTGTGCAGTGCTGGTCTGTAATAATCAATTGTAAAAACGATTCTAGGGTTCGATAGTGAAATGGGTGAGGGTTATGCATGCTTAGTATAGATATGGGTAGAAACCATGCCTATATGTTTACTTTTCCATATATGTATGCGCAATAGTCACCATGGTTAGGAATACATGTCATTCATGCATTAGATACCATGATACTAAAGTTCTTTATTTCAGCATCTCATCATGCTTATGTCCACTTAGAAATCATGTTCATAGGATAGACAAAGAAATGGCTGTTATAATATTCATGCTTTTAGCATTCTCACAATTGCATCACCTAGAAAATCCCGTTTTAGGATAAATAATAATATTAATTACTGTCAAAACTTGCATTTAGAAATCATGTCCCCTTAGGATTTCATTCCCAGCATGCTCATGTTATCTATGCCAAAGTCATGTGTTAAATACATACTGCTGTGAACATTTAGAAATCATGTATTAGGTCCTGCAACTTAACCAAAAATTACGCCTTTGTATGTTCTGTTTCGAGTCAAAAGATGTGTAATAAGTAAATCTCGCTAAAATAGATTTTGATTGCTGAAAAACGTTTTCTACATTTAGAACAACATAGGTTTGCACTCAACATCCTGCCTGGATTTAGATATCATGCTTCGTAGGACCTGCATTCATACTTGTTTAAATACTCACCTCTTTATCAAAGTTAAATAAAAAGCAGACTCATCCTGTCCGTTCATTATTTTTCTGGAAGACTAAACAGCGTGAGTAGAGCATCTTAACACACCTAGGCAAGCCTTAGGTATGAACACTTGCTAAAATTAGAAAACTACTTTTGTGCATTGTTTGACTAATTATTGATAAGAAGTCTAAAACTGGTAAAAATACTCATTCTGAAACTCTGCAATAAACCTGCCTCGCTACTGTATTCTCACCTAGACATCATGCTTTAGGTTATGAAATCCGAGACCTCATTTGTGTTTGAGTCGTGCTATTCATGTGTATAATTTGTGGAGGGATATATGAGCCTCGTATCTGCTTCTGTGTGTTCCCCATATTTGCAGTCCTAACTGTTTTATTTGTCGCTTAGAATTTTGTCCTTTAAACCTAGGGGTTCAGCCTAGTACCTACCCTTTAGGAATAGTAGTCCTAGCCTCCTCCAGGACTGATAGGATGGGACGGGTAATAGCACGCAATAAGTTTAGTGACCAACACACATTTTAAATACCTTCGTGGGGAGGGAAAGGGTAGAAAATTGATATGATGACTGGTGCGCTAATATCACGTGTAGCTCTGCCTATCGGGTATTGCATTGATGTGATCCGTATTTCTTTAAACTTAGGACATTTTTCTCAAATGTTTATTTTTGATCTCTTTCAACTTTTAGTAAAAACTCCTATACTTGTTTTAAATCCCCTCTTATATGAGCCTTGCTTGTTATTTGTTTATTATCCGAATTCACGAAACCATTTGGCCGGGAACCATAGTTGTGGATCCTGAGGGGTGCCTAATACCTTCCCCTTGGGATAACTTCAAGTCCTTACCCAATCTCTGGTAACGCAAACTAGTTTCATGAGTTAATTACTCAAGGTGCCCTAACGCACCATAAAAAATCGTTAGGTGACGACTCTTCCTTTTAACCCTTTTAACCTTCAAAAGGAGTTGTCCAAAATGTCATAAACCCGATCTCTCCGCTTTAAGTAGAGGGGAAAAAAGGGGGCGCGACAACATGGTGACTCTGCTGGGGATATACCTAGGCTTTTACCATTGCAAATTGTCTTGTGAATTTGGACCATTAATTTTTTTTAAATGTTTGCACCCTTTCCTCTTCCCTATTACATGCCGTTGATTGTTTACTTCTTTTAAATATTCATTCCACATTAACAGAACTAACATGTCTCTTTGTTTCCCTTTTTGTAATTGCTTTCAATCATAACTGCCGTATTTACCGATTTTCTTAACGTGCAAATACATGACTATCTGCTTAAATGCTTATTTATTGCATATCATGCTCAACATTCATACTCCACTCGTGCCAAAAAAAATACTATAGCAACACTTACAATGAGTGGTTGCGCTATTCCTATATTACTACCCCTTAAATTCGGAAAGGCGTATTTGCGGTAAAACTAGTCGATCAACTGTGCAGTCGACAGTTCCATGCCTTCCCCCTTGAGTTGTCCGCTCAAGGGTACCAGTCTAAAACCCCATAGAAACCTTAATCTGTTATACTGTTGCATGCATCATGGTCAAACTTAGCCAGGTTAACGTGTTGTCTGCACAATAGCCTTTAAGACAGCCTTGTCCAAAGTCCATTGGGTTTTCCTAAAACCCAAACGGACACCCTCACGCTCTGTGCATTTATTTGGAGAACTAAATGCTTCCTGCTAATTATTGGTGTTAAATAGTCGAGTCTGGTGGGGGTAAAGGGCCTAACCTTGTCTGTTTTGCAGAAATGAAGCATGAAGTCCCCAGATTCGGCATGGTCGCCAATATTCACCCTAGGATGCTGAATTGGTGGGAAGACCTCCACTTTAGTGACAAAACTCTCGTCAGATTACATTTGGGCAATCTACCATCTCTTCTAGATATCCAACCAAAGAAAATGATGATAGAGGATGCTCTGTTTTGGGACTACGATAGATCCGTGTTCCGTTTTGGGAATCTTGAAATGACACCTTTATTAGAAGAGATAGGAGGATTGGCCGGCTTAGCTTGGGAATCTCTGGGGTTGTTGATGCCTGAAAATCGCATGAGTAGGGGTTTCCTCAAAATGATGGGTTTGAAGAAGAATCCAGAATTGGTGTGTCTGAAGGATTCATACATCCCTTTTGACTATTTACATGAAAGGTACCGTCACAGCAAATCGTACCGCACCTACCAAGATGAGTTTGCCATCACCTCTCTGGGACATATCCATCGCCGAGTGTTCGTGTTTATGGTGTGTTTTTTGGGTTTGATTGTATTCCCAATGAAGAAGGAAAGAATCCATACTAGGTTAGCCATGGTAACTAAGATGCTAATGGAAGGGATAAACGGGCATGATTTCAGCATTGTGCCCATGATCATCGCAGATATGTATCGGGCCCTAGAAATGTGTCAACGAGGAGCAAAGCATTTCGAAGGCTGCAACTTATTACTCCAACTTTGACTCACTGAACATCTGCAAAAGGGTGAATACCGAAAAGACATCCATCGAAGGATTTGGGATGACCATATCACTTTTCATCATCCAAAGCGAATTCCCGACATGTTCGCTCAGCCGGAGAATGCCGAAGGATGGGTTGAATTATTTGGTAACCTAATCGAGGATAAGGTTCAATGGATGTTCTAGTGGTTTCTGATAGACGAGTTCATCATTCGGTCCCGAGACGCTTCATTTCTGATACTGATTGGTCTGAGGGGGATATACCCTTACGTCCCTCTGTGAGTTATGAGGCAAGCAGGTAGAAGGCAGGTCATACCTAGGGTCGAGAAAATGAGTCATCTTCGAGCAGATTTTCAGAATGATGATAGCCCTCACAAGTGCCAAGCTCATCACCTATGGCACTCCAGGATTAGGCTCGAAAAGGACACCATCGAGCCAGACAGGTATCACGCCCGTTGCACTCCTTTCTATCTTGGTTGGTTAGATGAAGATCTGGGTGGTCGAATTGAGCCAGGGTTCGTTCGAGGTCACCGGGTCATAGACGAAAAGGTTGAAACACAAGTCAAGTACAATCAACTGCGCAAAAGGATCCGTGAATGTGAGGACGATCACCACAAGATACATGAGTCCAACAAAAGGTTGATCGAGGAATGGAAGGACATGGATGTCAGCGCCAACCAAAGGTTAAGTCACTTGGAGCAAGGTGTAGTTGAACTGGAGGAAAAATTCATCAAAAGGATCGAGACTTGCCAAAAGGCTGAGGGAGATGAAAGGGGATACTTAGCCAGAACCTACCTACTGCTGGGACTTCGCGAGTTGGGAAAACTGATCGAGGGAAGCAAGAATGCCGAATCTGGGGAAAGTCCTTTTGGGACCAAATAGATAGAGATGTCTTATTTTCTTCATTAATGTAATAAGGCCTATGGCCATTAGTGCCTTTTATTTTCGCATATTTAGAGTCGTCTTAAAGATTTGTCTATTTTCTATCAATAAAATGAGGCATTTAGTATTTTAAGTTCTCCAAATTAATTTGTCGCTAGGCCTAACTCGGGCACAAAGAGGTCCCCAACTTAGGATACGCTTTACATTTCCGCATTACGTGCTTAATTTCTGCAATATTTTTCATAATCTTCACTGACTCGGTTACCTTTTGTTTTGTTTCTCTTTGAGTTATTATCCCCTTCCCCAAAGGTTAGTTCGTGCATTCTGTCATCATCCTCTTACCGCACAAGATCCAAAGGGCCTCCACCTACTCCTCCTCTCAGTCCTCCCAAAGGTAGAAACAAGGGCAAAAGTCAGATGGCAGAATCCAGTGGTATTAGGAAATACAATACGGTTAAACAGGTTGAGACTACTGAAGGCCGGGGTATTCAGTTTTTGCATGAGAACATGTCACCATTGGAACAGAAATTGTTGAAGTTTCAAGAGGAGCTCGACCAGGTCCGGAATTTGGCCAATCTGTCATTTTCCCTCAACATACCTGACGTCAACCCTACACCACCACAGAATATCCCAAAACAACCAAATCACCCCGCACCTCACCATAACCAAACTCTCCCTGCACTATGCAACACTTGCCACAACAACACTCCACCATCCAACCTCAAAACCCCACGAAGGACCATTTCCATGCCTACAACAATCCCATCTACGTGGAAACTGTGACCCACTCCATTCCGCCTATCTCACATACATCCGAGTCTGATGGGAAGGACTTGCTTATCAAGAATCTGGCTGAGGAACTTAGAAAGCTGATTAGTCGAGTTTAGGGTATCGAGGGAGTCAAGGGAATTGAAGGTTTGAACTATGAAGATCTCTGTATACAACCTGATGTCAAACTGCCCGAGGGATACAAACCTCCAAAGTTCGAGATGTTTGATGACATTGGTGATCCGAGGGTCCATCTGAGGACCTACTGTGACAAATTGGTTGGCGTGGGAAAAGACGAAAGGATCCGCATGAAGCTATTCATGAGGAGTTTGAAGGGAGATGCACTGTCTTGGTACATCAACCAAGACCCCAAGAAATGGTCGAACTGGGTAGGAATGGAAACAGACTTCATGGACAAGTTTATATTCAATACAGAAAATGCACCGGATGTGTTCTACATCCAAAACTTGAAGAAGAAACCCACAGAAGCCTTTCGCGAGTATGCTACTCGTTGGAGGTCGGAAGCTGCTAAAGTCAGACCTGCTTTGGAGGAGGAACAGATGAACAAGTTCTTTGTCCGATCTCAGGACCCACAATATTATGAACGGCTAATGATGGTTGAAGGCCACAAGTTCTCCGACATTATCAAATTGGGAGAGCGGATTGAAGAAGGTATCAAGAGTGGTATGGTTACAATTTTTAAAGCTTTGCAAGCCACTAACAAGGCTTTCAGTCCGGTGGTGTGTCTAAGAAGAGATACGTGGGAGCCGTAATGGTTGCACAACAAGCCAAATCCCCACCCAAATGCCAGGTTTACCCAACACCTCCCTTCACATATCAACCAACCCCGAACTACCAAGCACCCTCACCTTCCTACCAAGCTCCATCCCCCATATATCAATCTATACCACCCACATATCAACCTACCCCACATAGATATTCATAACCCGCTCCCGTCTACAACACCTATAATTCCCATCCACCTCACTATCAATCACCCCCTACCCGTTAAAACTTCCCTAGGCCTCGCCCAAGCTTTGATCGCCGCCCTCCAAAACAACATACCGCCATAGCCGAGCCCATCGACCAGTTGTATGAAAAACTCAAAGATGCTGGTTACGTTACACCTATCCCTACTGCCGCCACTGAAAACCCTTCTCAGTAGGTTAACCCAAATAAATCCTATGCATACCATTCCGGCATGAAATGGCACACCATCAAAGAATGCCGCTCTCTGAAAGATAAGATACAGACCCTCATTGATAACAAGATTATTGTAGCAAAAGATCCCGCTCCGAACGTCCGCAATAACCCTTTACCAGACCATAAGGGTGGAGGTATCCATATGATTGAAGTAGATGATGATTGAGATCCCGAGGGGTCAATCGGGTTGATCGCAGAAGACGATGACCCAAAGAAACCTGCAGTCACTCTCAACCCGATCATAGTCCAGATTCATCCATCTGAGAATGCCGAGGTGAATATGTCTATCCCACTTGAGTTTGAATCAAGACCGCCTGCAAAGGCGAAGGCACCAGTGCCAATTGAAGTTGAGTTTGTATCTCCAGTAAACGCACCAGCACCACTCGAGGTTGCAGTCCTGCCACCCCTAACATACACTCCAGTTGAAGTAAGAATGACCACGCCAATTCTAGTAGCAATGTCATTCACACCACCTTTCTACTCAAATTCTATCCCTTGGGACTACACAGCTGAGGCAAGAAGGAAAGGTAAAACCAGGTCTGAGGAAGCCATCGCAACATAGGGTATGACGAGAACTGGTAGAGTCTATACCCCTGAGCATCTGGCCGATTCAAGCAAGCAAGCTGCCAACCGCCCTCCCCTCATTGAAATAGGTTCCGATGATCTTTGGAGGAAAATACAGGCTAAAGAGTGTTCGGTCATCGACCAACTAAATAAGACACCGGCGCAGATATTTATTCTCTCTTTGTTGCAGAATTTTGAGACGCACAAAAATGCTTTACTAAGAGTGTTGAGCGAAACATACGTGCCGAACAACGTCTGGAGAAATGGCCAACATGGTGGGCCAAGTACTAGAAAGTCACAAAATTACTTTTCATGAAGACGGTTTACCACCTGAGGGATTGGGACATAACAAAGCATTGCACATCACCGTGCAATGTGAAGATCATTTCATCACAAGGATCTTGATCGATGGAGGTTCCACTCTTAACATTTGTCCGTTGATAACACTCAAGAAATTGGGTAAAGGACTACATGAGATAAGAGAGGGAGCAATCAACGTGAAAGCCTTCGACGGGTCTCAAAGAGCTACCAATGGGGAAACCAGTCTATGCCTACAGATGGGACCAACTTGGTTCGAAGTTGACTTCCAAGTAATAGACGTGCCGACATCTTACAACTTGCTATTAGGGCGACCCTGGATCCATGCTGCTGGGGCCGTCGTATCAACACTACATCAGACGGTGAAATTCGAGTGGAACCACCAAGAGGTAATCATCCACGGCGATGGTAGAAACCCTATCTACAGTCGCCAGGCTATCCGTGTGATTGATGGAAAGAGAAAACTGGGTGGAGGAACTTATCACCATATTGAGCGAGTCGACTCCATTGACAAAGACAAATGGTGGTATAGCAAAATCGAGAGTATACTAAACTGGAAAGGGTACGAGACTAGCAAAGGGCTCGACAAGAACCTTCAAGGAGTCTCCAAACCCATCAAGATCAAGAAACATGGTACTACTTTCGGTCTGGGATATGAGTACACCTGGGAAGAATTCAATAGCTGGTCGCCACTTTGGCACGGTCCTTACTACCCATTGGAGCAGCCGATACCGCATCTAGAACAGACCTTCCAGCAAGCCAACGTTATTTATGGGTCAGACGAAGAAGAAGCACTCGCTGCACTGAGGAATTTGTTCCTGGAGGATGATGATATGTATTGCTGTGTTATTCTCGAGGAGGAGGGGGAGGAAGGCCCTTCCGTACATGCAGTAAGCAAGGGAGCATATCTCAAGAACTGGTCTATCAGGACCACCAGAGCCCGCCGAGCCTCGGGGTAGCAAGGCTAAAAACAAGCATTATTTACTGTTTTATTTACTAAACAATTTTCCCTTTTCTGCATTTTTTTTTTCAATTCCCGCAATAAGATCTTCGATGTTCAAAACAGTTATCCAATTTATCAAAGAATTTTTAATTTCTCTTACAAATTCGATATTTATTCGCTACTGTTTTCTCTCATTATTTTATCTATACAACATTACTATTACTTTACTTGATGAACCGATGACTGTGACGTGCAATGAGACGACGCAACAAACATACATTGATTCAGACGAAGAAGATATACCCGACGAAGTTATTAAAGAGGTCGAAAACCTTGAAAATAGACCTAAGTCCAACTTAGATAAGACTGAGGTTGTCAACCTGGGAGATTCAGAAAACGCCAAGGAAACACGTATCAGTATCCATTTGTCACCGTCAGAGAAGAAAGAGTATACAAAGTTCCTAAGGGAGTATGAGGACATATTCGCCTGGTCTTACGATGACATGACTGGTCTAAGTACGTCCATTGTGGCTCACAAATTGCCGACCAATCTGACATGTCCACCGGTAAAGCAGAAGCTCAGAAAGTTCAAACCCGACATGATCTTGAAAATCAAAGAAGAAGTTACCAAGCAGATCAATGCTAGAGTTCTCCGGGTAGTTGAATACCCGACATGGTTAGCCAACATTGTACCTGTGCCAAAGAAAGACGGGAAGGTCAGAGTCTGTGTCGACTACCGGGATCTCAACCGATCTAGTCCGAAAGATGACTTCCCCTTTCCAAATATACACATCCTAATTGACAATTGCGCCAAGCATGAATTACAGTCATTCGTGGATTGCTTCGCTGGCTACCATCAGATTTGGATGGATGAGGAAGATGCTGAGAAAACGATGTTCATTCTCTGAGAATTATACAAGAAGCCGAGCTCAGTGACGCACAATGGGTAAAAAACCGTTATGAGCAACTAGCCCTCATAGACGGGAAGAGAATGAATGCAGTTTGTCATGGTCAACTCTACCAGAAAAGAATGACTAGAGCCTTCAACAAGAAAGTCAAGCCGAGACGATTCACGCCAGGGCAGCTGGTGTTAAAGAAAATCTTTCCACATCAAGATAAAGCCAAATAGAATTTCTCTCCCAACTGGCAGGGTCCGTACATGGTTCACGAGTGCTGACAGGAGGAGCACTTATACTTGCAGAAATGAACGGAGCAGTTTGGCCAAAACCAATCAATTCAGATGCAGTCAAGCGCTACTATGTGTAATTCCTTATGATTTTGTCAACAATGTAAATTGAACTACACCTGACTTGATTCCCGTTTAAGAGTGGATACATAGGCAGCCCTATGTGTTCGGTCACAATTCAATAAAAAATTCATTCCCCCCCATAATTAGAAACTGAGGCAGAATTTTGAGGAGGACCCTCAAAATTCTGAAGCAAGCAGCAGTCCGGAAGCATCCACCCATCCAACTGGGGCAATATTTTGAGAAGGACCCTCAAAATTCTGAAGCAAGTTCAGTCGATCGCCGAGCAAGCAGCAGTCAGAAGTATTCACCTATCAAACTGGGGTAGAATTTTGAGGAGGACCTTCAAAATTCTATAGCAAGAGGTTGCAATGCCTCGAACCGCGTCACGGTCGTCGGTTCATCTAAAAACTATTTTAGATTATATGTTTATATTATATCTTTATTAAATCATGCATACTTATTTTTGAAACAGCTTGTTTAGCAAACGCTACCCCCAACAGTGCATACATTATCATCTGCGAGCAGACAAGTCAAGCAAAGCCGGCAGGGATACGAACTAACCTTCCCCCCTTTTACAGAACTTACAATTTTTCTTTGGATGCAGGCACAAAGATCGCAAAAACATATTATCCACCCGAAAGACATACAGTGTTCAAAGACATGCTCCTCAAACTCGTCGCACATGCCAACATTTGTCATCAGCACAAACAATGTTTCATTACCCAATGCTCTACCGTAATTTATTACCAGCTAAGAATTAATGTTGTCAGTCTTTTAATATTGCATAAGGCTACCTTTCTGCCTTCCGATGTTAAACGCTACCTCCATCTGCATCTGCATTGCATAAGACTACCATTCTGCCTTCCGAGGTTAAACGCTACTTCCATCTGCATTGCACAAGGCTACCATTCTGCCTTCCGAGACTAAACGCTGTCTCCATCTGCATTTTATTTATTGCATAAGGCTACCATTCTGCCTTCCGAGACTAAACGCTGTCTCCATCTGCATTTATCTCTTGCATAAGGCTACCATTCTGCCTTCCGAGACTAAACGCTGTCTCCATCTGCATTTTATTTATTGCATAAGGCTACTATTCTACCTTCCGAGACTAAACGCTGTCTCCATGTGCATTTATCTCTTGCATAAGGCTACCATTCTGCCTTCCGAGGCTAAACGCTGCCTCCCATTTACTTTTTGAAACTGCCGCCGTCTCTGTCATTATTTATTTCATTTCTTTCGGGCTAAGCTCTGCCCTTTTTAATCCGCAAGACTAAACTCTGTCTTGTTAGCACCATACTATTGCATTTTCCATGGGCTGAAATATCGCCAACCTATCCAAAGGCGTCATCATTCGGAGGCACCATCTTCATGGCCCGAGAACATCATTTCATGGCCCGAGGATCTTTTTTATCAGTTTGCATATCATTATTCAAAGGCATCATGGTTCAGAGGCATCATCCTCATGGCCTGAGAACATTATTTCATAGCCTGCGAATCCCGCATCAAGCGATTCATGGCCCAGGACATCATGGTCTAAGGACGTCATCCTCAACCGTCCGGAGACAGCATTCATCGTCCAACGGGAATCTGCATCATGTTTAAATTACGCACAATATATGTTTGTTATTCAATTTTAGGAGATCCGGCCAGGGACAGCCAGTCAGGCAGGAGCGGACCGCTCCAGTTCTCCTAACTACCCGTAAGCCATTTTGTTTGCCTGCCTTGCACCTTGCATCCGTTCTTATAAAACGTCACTAGTATACTTCGCCAGTGACTCCTGAACTACATACGTCCTAATTCTTGTAAAACCAGGGATATGTAGGCAGCTCAGAAGCCAGGGTGCGGCCTGAATCTTTCATACCATTTTCGCTCGGTCAAAATTGGCCATCATATCTTTACCCGACAACTCTTTCATCCTTTCCGGGTAAAGAGGGGCAGCTGTTGATACCTAATTTTTCCTCAAATTTATTTTAAACTTGCATATATACCTTCAAAATCAGTTTTTATAACCATTGTTATTTTTCTATAATTTTCCCACATTTTTATTAATTTATTCTAATTTACCCAATAGTTTATCTCTAATAATTTATTATAAATTATACTACAAATAATTTCAAAACATTTCGTGATTTAATATATCATTCTTCGTCCTATTAAGACAAAATTTATTTCATAAATTAGCCAAATTGGCACCATTTGACTATAATTGCAATAACTTTGCAATTATAGCCTAATTACTTATTTCTATGCTAATTTTACTCAATAATTAGTCATTTATATTTTAAATACTAATTAATCATTTTAACTTAATATATTAAGCAGCAATTTTATTTTTTTATAATTATTAGTCATTTTTATAAAATATTGGGTATTTAATATTTACCCATCTTTATTTAAATTTCAGCCATTTTTTTAACCCAAACCTTAACCAACCCAACGACCCAGCCCAGTCCTTAAATCCTACCCGGCCCAACCCCATGCGTGATATGAGCCGTTGATCATATGAGATCAACGGTCCAGATCCAACTTACCATAATTAATTCGATTAACCCCCCCTCCCAACCGACCCCTCATTTTTCCAAGACTCGTTCTCTCTCTATCTCTCTCTGTTACTCTCTAACTCTCTCTAGAAGCTTCCTTGGCTTCTCCCCTCCGATGGGGTCTGTCCATCTTCTCCGATTCGTTCTCACCGGAAACCCTGGTTCTTCATCATCTCCTGGTTGTATACCCACCTCTCACCGGTCCAGTGATGCCCTGGGGTCCTCAGACGAACTTGGAGCGGTTCTCTTGCCTCCCATGGTCCCATGCCACTTTCCGGCCTCCCCGGCCGTTTGAGTAAGAAACTACAACCTTCTCCGGCTTAAGCCGACGGCGTCTTTGAGGTTCTTCCTACTTCTCTGGGTTCTACGAAACCCTAACCCTATGTCTTTCGATTTATTCTAGATCTACTTTAGATCTACAGTATTACGAAGTTTCTTTCTATGTTTTCTCTGAAAAAACTTCCATCTTTAAACGATCTTTCAATTTTAAAAACTAGGGTTTCATAAACTCCTTTCAAAAACAATTTTTTGCTTCTATTTTTAGTATTATTCTATGTTTCTTTCTGTGATTTAACGACTGATTCAAGATGCCTTTCATTTTTGACTTGCTCTACTGAAAACCCTAAGTATTCCCTAAAACTCTAAATCTATTTGTGACTAATATGTTGTTTGAGCTTTTACTTCTCATAAATGTTATGCTCCTCTATGACTTCTATCTTGTTGTTGTTGTTGTTGTTAAGGTTCATTGCCTCTGTGTTTCTATTATGTTTAACCTCCATGTTCGTCTATGAACCTGTGTGATTCCTGTTTTTCCTAAGGTTTTCAATTTGTTATACTACTTGCCTAAGGTTTTCCCTGATTTTCGTGCTAGTCATTGCTTGATAAATTCAATTACTTGATGTACAGACTTTACATAGCATCCTATAGTGATTCTGTGATCTGTGACATCTTTTCTCAAGACTGTAACCTATATGTGTTTTCCTTAAAACCTTCTACTGATTTTCAATGTTTCCTTACTTATGTGATACTTTCTCTGATTATACTTGATTACCTGTGATTTTAATTGCATTCGAGATTCCCTCGACTAATTTTTAGAATTAAAATCATACTTTGCCTTATGAATATGCTATCAGTTTTACTTTCCTTAATTATGTGCTATGTACTTGGCCTTTATTGTATGCTACATTATGTTACTACTACTATTGGGGGTAAAATTAGTTTATAGTTGATCCATTTCCCTTATTTAACTTTGATTGTCCCGTTTGAACTTGACTCCCTAATTAAAGGGTGTCCAGGTATTTAATTGATACTGATTGAGTATTATTTCCATAATTATGTTAGATTGGTACTCCTTACCTTATTTCTTTACTCGTTTTCAGAATTATAAATACCCTATTCTCTTTAGCATAGGACATGAACACAAATACGAACAATATACACTGTTTTGAGTTCTCTTTTACACACACACACCTACTTTACTGCCTTCTCTTGCTGTTTACTTGCAACTCAGTCGGCTGAAAGCCAAGACTGAGTGATTCCATTATTCTGTTGCTCTACATTCTGCTGCTCTACTGTTCTTCACTTTACTGCTTTTCACTTTGCATTCAATCTTGCATTCAAACTGGTATATTTCTAGTTTAAGTTTATAGTACCCAAAACAACATGTTCCTGTTCGTATTAAGATTCCTTTTATTTCTCTCATGCTTCTACTTATGGTTCTACTGCTTGCCTTGCAATTAACATGTTTACTTTGTCTCTCTATGTTTAGCATGTCTACTTGTCTATGTGATCTCCCTCCTCCTTCAGTTCAGCATGTCTAGTACTTTTACTATATGTTTCATTATGAATCTGCCTTACCCCCTTCCTAATTCCTAATACAATTGGCATGTTTACTTTGTCCATATGATTTCGCTTTAGTCCAGCATGTCTATTACTTTTCTTAAATATTTCAGTAGGATGTTGTCTTGTCCCCTGATTCCTGACCCTATAAGAAGGTATTCATGATACCTAGTCGCTATATAATCCTGAACCTGATGTGTGACTCTATGTGATTCACCCCAAATCTAATACTGTTAGACTCTTAGCATGAATACAATTGTTATGGCTGTAACTATTTGAGTCCTGTGCGACTTCTCTGATGTTAACTTGAATGCCACTATGTTCTCATTACTTGTCCCCAACTCCCTTTCCCCTGCTTGTGTCTACTTCCTGAACTATGTACGCTTTTTTTGAGTTGTTGATTGTCCTGTTTCTTTTCCTCCTCAAACTGTTTTTTTTTACGAACTCCTGTGCTGTTCTCTAAAGCTGTCTTTCAAAACAATTTTAGAAAAACCTCTTCAACTCAATTCTTTTAAAACTATAAGCACATCTCACTACTCTTAGTCTCTAAGTTCAGCCCCCCTTCGTGTGAGCACTGCCTTGGGGACCATTTGAGTACCCATTGAACTCTAACACACAAGGCTAGAATTCGACACTGCACTTACTCATTCCTGACTAGGGAACTTGGGTGTGAGCACTGCCTTGGATCCTCTGAGGTCCTTAGGAACTCTGACACACCTGGGTTACAAAGGTCATGGCATATGGCATTGTTGGATCTGGATACTTGGGCCTACTGTTAGGCTCCCTATAGTGTAACTTCTCAAATTTTCTTATTTACTTATGTAATTTGTGCAGTGCTGGTCTGTAATAATCAATTGTAAAAATGATTCTTGTCACGACCCAAATCCTAATTTAGGTCGCGATGGTGCCCAACCATGGGGTTAGGCCAGCCAATATGAATTACACTAGGGGTTACCCTTCCCATGTGATTAAACAAGTCAATATTTACCAGTTTTAAACAATTAAACATGATAATAGCTTGATATGAAAATAAAATCATAACAATGTATGGCCAAAATAAAACATATGCACGGATATACAACCCAAAAACCAAAATATACACTACGTGTGTGCCAGGAACTAGTGTCACGGGAAACTAGAGGAATATACAAGATATACATATATATACAAATCCACAGCCTGGATGAAATAGACGGGGAAAATAACACAGGAACTTCAGGGTGCTGCTAGGAGGTCGCCAGGAAGAGAAACTCACCGTGAAGTCTAATCACACAAATCAGTATCTAGCACCAGCTTGATAATCAGATGTACCAGCCTCCGGACCTGTACAGTCAAGTACAGAAGAAGAAGAAGTGCAGCATGAGTACATAAATAAATATGTACCCAGTGAGTATCCTGTCTAAACTCGAAGGGGTAGTGGCGAGAGGTCGACTAGATACTCACTAAGGTCCAACAATATAATATAAAAAGAGATATGACTAAAGCAGTAGGAATGTGAAGCAGAAATCAACAAGTACATAAGCAAATAATGTAATCCAAGTAACATCTGAAAATGACCTGCAAGTGCCAAACCTCCATTTACACAATACCTGTCAATCTCACTATGTGTGACTCAGACTCAAGTGATAGTACAATACCAAAACAAGACAGCCGGCCGGAATCATAAAGGTGGTCATAAGGAATGAGTTCATAAGCTACCCACGATCGCGAATCATACCTGCGACTCGTGTGCTGACTCGATAATGCAAAGCTCCCCACGATCGCGAATCTTACCTGTGACTCGTGTGCTGACTCGATAATGCAAAGCACCCCACGATCGCGAATCTTACCTGCGACTCGTGTGCTGACTCGATAATGCAAAGCTCCCCACGGTCGTGAATCTTACTTGCGACTCGTGTGCTGACTCGATAATGCAAAGCTCCCCACGGTAGCAAATCTTACCTGTGACTCATATGCTGACTCGATAACGCAAAGCTCCCCACGGTCGCGAATCTTACCTGCGACTCGTGTGCTGACTCGATAATGCAAAGCTTCCCACGGTCGCAAATCTTACCTTCGACTCGTGTGCTGACTCGATAATGATAAATGCATATTTATATATATAGGATTATATGTGTACCGACTCAACAGTGAACCCGACAGGACTTGTGCAAATACCTCTGCAGCCAATTGGGATTGAAATCATAATACTTCACCTTTTTATGTCATCTCCACAACAATCACAACTTGCAATACATACAAGGTACATATAAGGCACATAGAGGCATGCTCGTGAATCCTAAAGCTACCCGACATAGCAATATAGTCGCCACGTACAGACTCTCGTCACTTGGTACGTACCCGACCCCCACAACATGTACACATAACAAACAAGGAACCTATGGGGACGTTTCCCCCTTACGAGGTTGGAAAGGAGACTCACCTCGTGACGAAATCACTCATCGAATCAAGGATGCGCCCACAATCTCCGAAGTCTACCCTCAACAGCTCAAAACTAGCCAAACATAGCGTAATTGGATCAATTTGAGTTCAAAGAAGAAGAATCAACCAATAAACCCAAAATTAGGCGTTCTTGAAGGATTTTGGAATTTCAACCCCGAGCCCACGCACTCGGATTTCAAAAATTCTCGAAGGAATCACTTACCCGAAGCCTAAGGATCATGATTATGTGATTTACACTTGAATTCATAACAAGAATTGAATAGTGTCACCAAATTCTCAAAATTCCCAATTTACTACCCTAAACCCGAATTTTCCTATGATTTGTAGTTAATTCCCTTGGCAATTCATGAGTTGAACTAGAAAAGAATGGAGTGGAGTTACTTGCCTGTACTGGAACTGGTCGCGGACAGGTTTTCCCAAGCTCCTAAGCCCTTTAATGGAGTTTTTGAATATGAAAAATAAAGAAGAACCCGAAAATGGGGCTAATATCACGAAATGACCGATCAGGTCATTATAATTATAACCACCAGAAGTGGTAAAATTTATATGCCTTGCTGAGATCGAACTCATGTATGATTGTGGGTACAAGAAGTGAAAGTGTAATGACCCGACTGGTCGTTTTGTGTTCTAGAACCCCGTACCCCTAAATGAGACCTCCTTTATTTGCTTTTACTGATTTAAAACTTGCGGGGATGGTTAGTTTGAGATTTGGAGGAGTTTGGAGTGGTATAGGAACACTTAGCTCCGTAAGGTTGGCCTTAAAGGCTAAAGTTTGACTTCGGTCAACATTTTTAGTAAATGACCTCGGAATCGAGATTTGAAAGCTCCAGTAGGTTCGTATGATGATTTCAGACTTGGGCGTATGTTCAAAACGGATTTCGGATGACCAGGGAGCATTTTGGCGCCAAATAGTGAAATATGATTCCTTAAGTTCAAAAATTAAGGTTTGGAACGTGTTTTTGTGTTATCGAGGTCTGAACATAATTCCCGGGAATAGTTTCGTTATGTCATTTATGACTTGCTCGCAAAATTTGGTGTCATTCCGAGTAGTATAGGTATGTTTCGGCTTGTTGAAAGTGAATTCAAGAACTTAAAGTTCTTAAGTTGGATTTAGTTGGTTTTGGGGTATGATTCTTGGATTTAGTGTTGTTTCGGACATTCCGAAGGCTCGAGCGTGTCTGTATTATAATTTAGAACTTGTTGGTATATTTGGATGGGGCCTCGGGTGGGCCCGGATGCCATTCAGACATCGCTCGAGGCAAACCAAGCTCTAAAAGAGCTGTTAGTGCACCAGATCTGGTGTGATCGCACCTGCGAAGGATCAGCCGCAGGTGCGAGACCGCATGTGCGGTCGAAGCCTCACAGGTGCGGCCTTAGAGGGGCTGCCCAATTTCTGCAGGTGCGGGCCTTTTCCCACAGAAGCGGAGCCGCAGGTGCGGGCTCTGTTCCGCAGATGCGATGCCTGCCTTCTTCTCCTTTTCCGCAGGTGCGAGCATTGGCTATGTGAGGACCCAAAAGGTTATCCTAAGTAATTCTAGATAAATTTGTATTCCGAGGCCCCGAAAGCCTCCGTTAATCTCACCTCGATATGCGTGCACAGCCCGAGCGTGTAGCCGGGAAGTCTTTATGTTGAAATTTGATGAAAATGGAATTTTATGATAATTAAATGAATAAAGTTGACTTTGGTCAACATTTTTGGTAAACTGACACGAACCATGTGACGGTCCCGGAGGGTCCGTAGGAAAATATGGGACTTGGGCGTATGCCCGGAATCGAATTCCGAGGTCCCAAGCCCGAGAAATGAATTTTTAAAGAAAATTGTTTTCTGAAAATAATAAAGGAATTTGAAAATGAATAATTACGTGAAAACCGTGTTACCGGGACCGTATTATGGTTCCGGAGCCAGGAACAAGTTTATTATATGTTATTTGTCTTATCTTTGAAATTTGGTATAAAACGGACTTGAAATGACGTGTTCGGATAAAAAATGGGAAATTTAGAAGTTTATGAAGTTTGAGAAAATTCTATAGATTTTGGAGTTTAATTCATTGTTTTTTATATTGTTTTGGTGGTTTAATTACTTGAATAAGTCCGTATGATGATATGGGAGATGTGTGTGTTTTTGGTTTTGGGTTCCGAGGGCTCGGGTGAGTTTCGGGTAGCTATCGGAGTGTGCAAAGTGGAAAAATCTGGTGTGTTTGATGATTTGCTGGTGTCTGCTGTAATACCCTTCGCGAACGCAGCCAAGGGCTCGCGAACGCGAAGGGTAATTATTGTGGCCTGGGATTTTACTCTACGCGAACGCGTAGAGGAAGACGCGAACGCGGAGCACTGGACAATGCTTCTACGCGAACGCGTAGTGTTAGGTTGGGGTCTGTGGGGGCTGGGTAGTTTGTTCTTCGCGAACGCGACCCTATGCTCGCGAACGCGTAGGCCAGTGGAGTCAAACCTACGCAAACGCGGCCAAGGACTCGCAAACGCGTAGGTCAGGTTAGTCAACCCTTCGCGAACGCGGCCAGAGGCCCGCGAACGCAAAGGGTATTTTTGCCCAGTTATTAAAATACCCCAAAACAGAATACCATACGGGATTTTTCATAACTTTCACTTCTTCTTCTCCAAGCCCCATTGAAGACTTCCAAGCCATCTTCTCCTCCATAACCATTTGGGTAAGTGTTCCTAACACCAATTTCTTCCATTTTCCTTCCCTAATCACTAGAACCTAGGCCTAAAATCATGAAAACAAGGTAGAAATTAGGGAATTGAAGGTAGGGTTAGGTTTTTGGGGAATTTTGGGTGATTCAACCTCAATTTGGGGCCGAATCTTAAAATAAATTATATATTCTAACTCGTGAGGGTATGGGTGATCGGGTTTTGGTCCGAGCCTCGTGTTTGGACCAAGCGGGCCCGGGGTTGAATTTTAGTATTTTTGGAAGAATGATAGAAAATGTATAATTAGGCTTTGGGATTGAGTTATTGAATAGTTATTGATGTTACTAAGTCAATTATGTCTAGATATTATCGTTTCGGAGTTGGATTCGAGAGGCAAGGCTGTGATTGAGGCTTGACTTGCATTTTTGGAGCCGAGGTAAGTGTTTGGCCTAACCTTAGCTTGAGGGATTAGGTATAGAGTCTTATTTGCTATGTGTAACTCATGTCCAACGTATCGGCGGGGTGATGGGTGCCTATATGTTGCGGTCAAGCATGCCCGTGAGTCAATTGTGATGAATCATACCGTGTTC
>ML280751.1:0-29549 GCA_005239495.1 Nicotiana undulata
AGATGCCTTATCAGTTCATTTCGAGTTTTTCTAAGATATTGTTATTATTTCTCTGCTGTGAAAACAATTGAAGGGATTTGGAACGCCCAGTAAAGTTTGAGAGTTACCAGTGTGGGAAGTTTTACGTTGTTTAAGTTTATCATGTCTTTATCCGTCGCATTCTTAAAGTTTTCCTTATCTTTATTAAGAAAATGCTTACAGGATTTTGTAGAAAGTGACGAATTACCGTTTTGTTCAGTTGTAAATGATTTAAAAATTGCTATTGCAAGTTATACGTTGGCTGGCCTAGCGGGTTCAACGTTAGGCGCAGTCACGGCCCAAAGGGTGGGAATTTGGGGCGTGACAGTTAGTTGTACTTATGCTACACCATGCACTTCATGTGCAGATCTTCAATCAATTTTTAGAGGCAATTTTACAATTTTCTTTGTATGGATATGTTTCTCACAACTGAAGAATCGTCTTTCTCCAACATAAATCAAGTCATGTAATCAACATTTTAAGTCATACTTCATTCCTTCAAAGAATTCACGATATAAATATGTGAAGATGATGCAGACTATATCAAAGGCTTCTACCCTACACTTGAATATATATTTAAGCTACCAATTAAAGAATTGAAAAGGCTATAATCGAAAACTTCAAGACTATTATGGTGGCTTCTAATTGGCTTTCAATTGAAGGCTTGGCGGATTTGAAGACTTCGACTTTAAGACCTAGACGGCTTGAACACTTCAAATTGATGATGTAACAGACTTGGAAAAATCAACTTCACTTAAAATTGGAGACTTCAACTTGAATATTTAGCCTCTTAATAAAGAAACTACAATCATTCCATCAAAGACCTCAATTTGACATGGAGGGTTTGCCCCTATTGAGCCCTCAAGAAAAGACAGAGGGAGAGGGTTCAACGAAAGAAAATAGGTTCACCTAATTTTCAAGTGTCAATCAAGTGAATTGTATTCCATCATACCTCATTTGAATAATGCCTCGGGTAATATGTATTTTTTTGAACTCAAATGACTGAACTTAGAATGAAATTCTAAGCTGCCTACGTACCTCGGTGAAGAGGATGAAGTCATTCCGTAGTTCGAAATGGGTGAATTTTTTTTTTTGCGTCCTAACTTTTTCCTAGGTTGCCTCTTTCGTGGTTTTCAACCTAGCGGATCTTTTTTGTTTTGTGGACCGTGCACAGTTTAATACTCTTGCGGTCCAGGAGTAACATGCAATTTATGCTCATGCGTTAAGGAGCGTATTGTTTTCTTCAAGGATAGTATCTTTTCATGAATTTCACATTGATGGGGCCAATCCGCAAACCTTCTGAGTCAACTATCTTGTATGCACCACTCGAGTATACCTCTTTTACGATATATGGTCCATCCCACTTAGTAGAGAATTTTTCCCCAGATCGACGAGAGGTAATAATAGGCCTTTTGACCACAAGAACTTGGTCGCCCACTTGGAAAGATCTAAGGCGTACCCTTTTGTTAAAAGCTCGAGACATGAGAGCTTGATAACATTCAAGACTTTGTTGAGCTTCTAGCCTATTTTCATCAAGAGATTCCAATTCTTCAAGGCGTAATCGAGCATTTTCTTCATCAGTGACTCCTTCTTGAATGGCGAGCCGCAACAATGGGATTTGACGCTCAAGTGGAAGGACTTCTTCAACTCCATAAACAAGTGAATAAGGAGTTGCTTGAGTTGGTGTGCGATATGTGGTCCTATATGCCCAAAGAGCTTCTTTCATTCTCTCATGCCAATCTCTCTTAGACTTAGATACAACCTTTTTCAACAAGTTGCAGAGTGTCTTATTAAATGCTTCAGCAAGTCCATTGGCAGCGACATAATACATGGAGGAATTGCGTTGCTTGAAGCAAAAAAGATAGCATATTTTATTCATCAACTTGTTATCAAATGGCTTACCATTGCCCGTCAATATATATCGCGGAATGCCAAATCGATAGATAATTTTGACTCGGATGAAGTTAGCTACATTTTTCTTCTTTACTTCCTTAAGAGAAACAACTTCTGCCCACTTCGAAAAGTAATCAGTTGCGGCCAAAATATATAGATGTCCACCAGAAGACTTCGGCAATGGACCAACAACATCTAGACCCCAAGCATCAAATGGCCAAGAGGCAACTGTTGGGTGTAATACTTCAGGTGGTTGATGGATGAAGTTAGCATGGAATTGGCAAGCTTTACACCTCCGAGCGTAATCCAAACAATCTTTCAACATGGTTGGCCAATAATAACCCATTCTTTTTATGTGGAAATGATGTTTTGACCCAAATTGATGCGCACCACATACTCCAGAGTGTTCTTCTTGCAAGGCTTGAAGGGATTCATCAGTCCCCAAACAACGTAGGAGCACTCCATCAAATGATCGTCTATAGAGTGTATTATTATAATAAAGAAAACAAGGGGCTCTCCTTCTGATTTTCGTCTTCCTTCCAGGATTTTCTGGCAATATCTCATAACAAAGATAATCGATTAATGGTTGTCGCTAGTCTTCAATTTCGACCTCAAGAACGGAAGCAATATGCTCAACTTCGATTTCTTCTTCCTCACAGTCATTTGGTGGAGGGACTACCCATCTCTGGCAAATAGTGACTTGTGTATGATCAGGAAAAGATAATGTAGAAGCTAAGGCTGCTAGTGCATCAGCTCTCTTATTTTCCTTTATTGGCACGTGTTGAATAGTTACCTCTCCAAGCCAACTTATCAATATTTGAGCATCTTTGTGATATGGCACCAACTCTGGCTTCTTGACCTCATAGCTACCCAAAATGTGATTGATCAATAACTTGGAATCTCCAAAAACTTGTAATTGCAATTGTTTGATATCCACATCCATTTAAAGTCCGAGTATGAGCGCTTGATATTCAACTACATTATTGGAGCACCGTTTGTGTCAGAGTGAAAGAATAGGGCAAAAATTCTCCTTGAGAAGTGATAAACACTATTCCAGCTCCAGCTCCTTCACGATGCGCAGCGCCATCAAAATACATCTTCCAAGGAGGCTGAATTTCTATGACCATTGCATCTTCATCAGGCAATTCATCAGACAACTCCCAATCATCTGGAATCAGATGGTCAGCTAGGAAGTTTGCTAATGCTTGTCCTTTTACTTCCTTTTGATGAACATACACAATTTTAAATTGTTGAAATTGGAGGTACCACCTCATAAATCGATCACTTAGGACTGGGTTAGACATGACAAACTTGATAGGGTTCGCTCTTGAGATGAGTCGCACAACATGATCTTGGAAGTAATGCTTCAGCTTCTGAATAGAGAAGACAAGTTCCAAACATAACTTTTCAATAGGCGAATACTTGAGCTCATTTGGCGCCATCATCCTACTCAAGTAATAAAGCGCATTTTCTTTGCCTTCATTGTTTCCTTGAGCGAGAAGCGCTCCTACTGACCTTTCCTGCGCTGAAACATATAATATTAGGGGCTCTCCAGGTATGGGGGCTGCCAGTACCGGAGGTTTCATCAGATAAGATTTAATGCTTTCAAAAGCATTTTTGCAAGCTTGGTCCCATTCGAAAGGAACCCTTTTCTTCATGAAGAGACTATGGTTGGCATCTTCCAGCCAGATTCGAAATAAATCTTCTAAGATATGCCAACTTACCCTGCATGCTTTTGAATTCATGAATATCTTTAGGCTCAGCCATTTTCAAGATAGCATCCACCTTAGCTTGATCAATTTTGATACCTCGATGTCGAACAATAAACGAGGAACTTCCCATAAGTAATTCCAAAAGCACACTTCAAAGGATTCATTCTGAGTTGGTATCTCCGAAGCCATTCAAATACCATCCTCAAATCTTGCAAGTGATCATCCTTCTTCCTTGACTTTACCACCAAGTCATCAACATAACACTCCAAGTTTTTATGAAGCATGTCATCAAAAATATTTTGCATGGCACGTTGATATGTAGCACCAGCATTCTTCAAACCAAAAGGCATTACCTTGTAGCAATATATACCTTTAGGGGTGCGAAAGGCAGTAAGTTCTTCGTCCTTCGGTGCCATGCGAATTTGATTATATCCAGTTGAACCATCCATGAAAGACATCGCCTCGTATCCAGTTATTGCATCAATCATGAGCTCGGGCATAAGAAGAGAAAATTCATCCTTAGGACAAGCATTGTTTAGGTCCCTAAAGTTAACACAAACTTGAATTTGGCCATTCTTCTTTCTTACAGGGACGATGCTTGAAATCCATGTAGGATATTTAACTTCACGAACAAAACCAGCCTCAATGAGCTTGTTAACTTCTGTTTCAATCAAGGGAACCAGTTCAGGTCTGAAGCGACGTTGTGCTTGCTTTACAGGACCAACACCTCGTTTGACAGCAAGATGATGAACATCTACCTTGGGGTCTAAACCTGGCATCTCTTTGTAGCTATAAGAAAATACATCTTTGAACTCCTTAAGTAGCTTAATATATTTGCTCTCTTCATCACCAGTTAGAGAGGCACTTACATATGTGGGCTTTGGATCCAAAACTACTCCGAGATTGACTTCTTTTAGAGCATCAACTGTTGTCTTCACCCCTTCTTCAAGCTCCGGTGGTGAATCTTTAGTGTCTTCATCCTCTTGAGGATCACCATCATTGAAAGATATATGGTGACATAATGAATATCAAGGAACTTTTCCTCGATTTCCGTAAAAGGTGAAGCATTTTGTTCATCATGAATGGTGATATGATATGATGACCCCACACTTTGTTCATCTTCCTCCCAATCCTTAGTGTGTACTATTGTATGAGCTTTTTCTTTGAGGACCTCTCCGCACGAAACTACAATTTTGGTCTCTCGCCTCATTCTAAAAGGAATCAGACTTGGGTAGTCTGTGGTCAAAATATCCTTTTTAGCGGAGATAGGTGCTCCAATCCTTCTATTACTTCCACGACGCTTGTTTTCCTTCTTCAGTGGTCCCAGCCTATCAAAGACTGAGGTCCTTGGTTTCGTAAGTCGATCAAACACAGAAGGCTTCTTATTAAGCTTCGCAGACACTTCTTTAGCAGTAATGTAGTTACAACTTGCCCTTTTGGAGATACGGATGGGCGGGGGTTGTTTGTAACTCAATCCTTCACTTGATTGCTTCAGTGGGTACCCTTTCTCCATCATCACCCTTTGAGTAGGATTTGAAGCTTCAGGCGGGAGCTTTCCCAACTTGGATGGTTCATCGGGATCATATCCAGCTTTTGCTAACAACTTGTAGGCGTTTGGGTAAAAGCCCTCATTTGTGCACTTTGCAGGAAGTGCTAGATTTAGAAGCGAATTGTGGTTTTATGATTTGACAAACCCTTTAAGCAACTTTGTAGATGACTTAATTTCATCAATTCGCTTGATAGGAAGGGTCAATCCTCCTAACACATTACCTTGTAGTTCGAAAGAAGGATCTTCAACCTTTCTTGACTTTGGGACGTAGCAAAGAACAGAAGTCACTTTCTTACTTGAAGATGCCTCATTCATCTTGATCCTATCATAGAGCACCTGATCTTTTTCAACCGTAATTTTTGCCTTGCTAGTTGTGACATCAACCTTCTTTTCAACATTTTTGGTCAACATCACATCATCAACCTTAACCTCTTTTGAGACGTAATTCTTTAAGTAGAATTTCGCATCAGCAAACTATGCTTCAGCCTCGGTAAAGGGCTTATCATCAGCGAATATCTTCTTTTCGACCCCATCTTCACAGTACTTCAAGCATTGATGGTAGGTGGACGAGACCACTTTGTTCTCGTGTATCCATGGCCTTCCTAACAAGATATTATATGAGGTCTTTGCATCGATCACGTGCATCCATACACTCGAATGCAAATCTCCCATATTTATTTCCAATTTGATAGCCCCTATAGCTCTTTGCCCTCCTTGTTTGAACCCTTGAATCATCAAACGACTTTCAAGTAGTTCATCCATCGGTATGCCAAGATCTTTGACAATACAAATTGGGAGAATATTGACGCCAAATCCATCATCAATTAAAATTCTACTTATTCTCCGCTCACGCAAAAATCGAACCATAAATAGTAGACGATTATGGGGTGTTTCACAAAGCAAAAGATCATCATTAGTAAATGTGATCTTTGCATCACAAGTGTCCACTTCTTCAGAGAGATTTTCAGTGAGTTTTTAAGACAAGGGAGGTGGAAACAATGATGCCTCTTCCTTCTTCGCGTCTTCTTCCTCTGCCTTACAAGATGAGGCCTTGATATCTTCACAGGAAGCTTGCATGCGTAACCAACTTGGTAGGAATTCATCCAATGTCACTGGACGACATATCCTTTGATAGGGATTCTCCTCCATTTTTGTTTTATTCCAATTCTAATTTATCATTTTCTTCTTGGGTCTTTTCACCATTTTCCCCCTAGTCAATTGCTTATTTTATTCCCTTTGTGAATTTGTCTTACAGCGTCTCCGCCGAGTCACAAGAGTCCAACCTTCATCGTCATTTTGACCATCACATGATTCACCTTCCTCTTGAGATCTTTCCTCCACTATTACTTCACTCACTATACGGAGAAGCAATGTTTTGCTCACGTCGATAGGTTGAAAGTCACCAAATTTTATCATATTTGGTGGTGATGCAATTTGGACGTTATCACATTCTTGTACTTTGACAAAATTGCAAAGGACAATGGGATCATGTGAACCAAAAATTACAGAGACTTGATTCGAACTTTCCTTCTCATCCTCTAGCACGATTTTTCCTTCAGCGGCCAAGTCCATGACTTTCTCCTTGAAGATAAAGCATTTTTCAATAGGGTGGCCAATCAACCGATGGTACTTGCAATAATTTGGATCATTAGTCCCTCCATCTTCATCTGGCCTTCATTTCAGGTAACTCAAGGAGTTCCTCAAAAATTGTCG
The DNA here is from genome assembly GCA_005239495.1 of Nicotiana undulata. Lineage (NCBI taxonomy): Eukaryota > Viridiplantae > Streptophyta > Magnoliopsida > Solanales > Solanaceae > Nicotiana > Nicotiana undulata. The sequence goes on from ML280751.1 coordinate 6,886, forward strand.
GAACATCAGAGTCCAAGAATGGATATTCTTTTGCTTGCATTTCCTTCAGAGTTAATTTTCGGCCAACTTTATCATGTAAGGACGTTGTATTCACTCTTTTCTTCTTACTCATTTTCATAGTGACCTTTAATGGTGAGGCATTGGCATTCATTGATTCCTTTCTCTCAGACTTCGGCAAGAACTTACCTACTTTCTTTGTTTCTTGTCTATCCTTCACTTTGCGAGGTTCATAAACTGGTGGCCCTTGATTTCCACTAGAAGACATGCTTAACTCCATATCATGAGCACGTGTAGCAAATTCTTCAAAAGACTTAGGCTTGATACCCTGTAGGATGTAGCAAAGTTCCCAATGCATTCCTTGAATACACATTTCTATTCCAGAGGCTTCACTAAGTTTGTCTTTGCAGTTGAGGCTTGCATTCTTGCATCGATTGATGAAATCAACAACTGGTTCATCCTTCCACTGACGTGTGTTTGTGAGTTCAACCATGCTTACGGTTCGCCTTGTGCTATAGAAGCGGTTGAGAAATTCATGTTCGAGTTNCTTCCACTGACGTGTGTTTGTGAGTTCAACCATGCTTACAGTTCTCCTTTTGCTATAGAAGCGGTTGAGAAATTCATGTTCAAGTTGCTCCCAGCTATCGATGAAATCAGCCTCGATATCAGTGTACCAATCAAAAGCATTTCCTTTTAAGGAACATAAAAACTGCTTGACAAGATAATCTCCATAGGTTCCAGCTTTATTACAAGTTTCAACGAAGTGTGCAATGTGTTGCTTTGGATTTCCTTTTCCATCAAATCGTTGAAATTTTAGGGGTTGATAACCTGCAGGCATCTTCAAACTATCAATTCTCGCAGTGTATGGCTTTGCATATGCGAGAGAAGACTTGGCAGCAACATCATACTTATCTTTGATGTTTCCCATAATGAATTATTTCAATTGGTCAATGGGAATAACCCCATCAGATGAAATCTGAAATTCTTTAGGAGTCGTCGTCTGCCTTGCAGATGAATCTCATTTATCTTGCATCATAGGGAGCTTTCCAGGTGCATGAAATGAATCTCCCTCCATCATGCTTCCAACCCTATCTATCAGCTTGATAATTTGATTATCTTGATCTTGCATATGCTTTGTCAACCCTTCAATTGCCTATGTTAAATTTGCGAGTTGCTCTTCAACAGTTGAAGTGTTAGTCTATATTGCTTGGATGACCATTGTGGATGGTGGCGCAAAGCATGAATTTTCTCTTATAGCATACTCTAAGTGGAACAACTCACGTGGAGTGATTGGAGCAGATCTAGTGATCAAGACATCATCATCATCCAGTGTGATGAGATTCTTAGATCTAGATGGGCTAAGTAGAGCCAATGTCTTCTCGACAATCTCAGCAATGTTTGATCCTTCTTCCAATTCACTTGGAAATGATCTTTCCCCCTTTGAGGATAGAAAATCAAATATAGGAACTGATGCAGACGACATTTGAACTGCTTATTGTTCCAGCAAGTTTGTCGTGTTCCTAGTGATAGGTTTTACGCTTTCCATAGTAGCATCCAACAAGTTTTCAACATCAAAGGAAAACTTGGAATCTATAGCCTTAGCAGTAGTGAGCTTGAAGTTGATATTCTTAGGAGCCATTTCCGTGTTTTTGAAATTTGGTAATTTGAAGAGATGAGAGGTAGAGATTGTCCCACTGGGCATGCCAGAAATTTGTAACAACAAATTTTTGAGTCGAGAAAAATAAATAATCAAGACCGAAAAATTGCGTAACAAATGTAGTATTTGATTTCAATAAGTAATGAAAGTGTTACAATCTCTATGGTATTCCTCTGATTCTTAAAGAATGTAAAGTATCTTGGTGAGCTTGACTTTGATTTGATTCAAGGGCTTGTAAATCTTAATCTTGAATCTCCTTCTTGAACTTAGATTTGGATTTGATCACGAACAAGTAACTTGTCTCGAACACCTTGGTATTTGATTTTCCTTTGTTCTTGATCTTGACTTGAACTTGAACTTGTAGCTTGAGTGCTTGAATGCTTGAACTTGTATTTTCATGAGAAATCTGCGGTGTTTGATCCATGAGCTCTCTGCTTGGTTCTTGTTATAACTTCTGGTGTCGTCTAGCTTTATGAAGACCTCTATTTATAGTTTTAAGGAGTGATGTGTCTCTGCAATTTGATTGGTCTGTTTGAACTGACCAATACCATCCAGGCACTTGGCATGATTTAATTGGCTCATTTATTTGTCTTGGATTGCCACGTCACTTGGCATGTGTCTTGATTTTATTGGCTTGTTCTTTTGACTTGGATTGCCACATCATTGACACATAGCATGAGCCTGAGCTAATAGCCATTTGGACCTTGGGCCAATAAATTGGGCTTATCATTTAATTTGTACTCCGATTAAATGACTAGCCCAACACATGTATTTTGGATTTAAATAATTAACCCAATTTACTAGCCACAATATTTGTTTGGAGTAGTGTCTTGAATTTAATATGGTCCAAATTATTTAATGGATTTAAATTCGATAAAATTTAAATACTTACAGGGATTACAGACGTATTCTGGGAGATCCCCATGTACTGCATATTTAAATTGGGACTATGGGCGTATTCCGGGAGATCCCCCAATACTGCATATTTATTTTGGGACTACGGACGTATTCTAAGAGATCTCCATGTACTGCATAATCACTTAGAACTACGGGACGGTATCCCGAGAGATCCCACCTTGTGTTACCTTGTTCTGAGCCGAGGGCTCTCTTTACTATTAAGTTTTCGAATACTTTATTTAACTGTTTACTGCAAAAATTACTTATCTTTCGTACTGCTTTACACTGATTTTATTTAATCCAGTAGAGACTTAACCTGACCTCGTCACTAATTGATCGGGGTTAGGCTTGTCACTTACTGGGTACCAAATATGGTGTACTCATGCCCTTTCCTGCACATGTTTTTCGTGTGCAGATCCAGGTACGAGATATCAGCCTCGTGGCTAGTCGTTGCTGCTGATTCTAGGAGACCGCAAGGTATTTCTGCCACGTCTACAGAATCACCCGAGTCCCCTTCTATTCCATCACTTAGAGTTTATTATGTACTTTCCAGATTTGATTAGAGCTACAGTAGTTGTTATAAGCTTGTGACTACACTATGACATTTCGGGTCATTGGGACGTATATTTTGTACATGTCGAGCGGCATTGTTTACGTTATTCATATTATGTCATTAGTCTCTTTATGTATTGTGTTTTAATTAAGTTTTATCCACAAGATTAGGCTTACCTAGTCGTAGAGACTAGGGTCCGTCACGATACCTTTCAGAGGGTAAATTGGGTCGTGACAAGTTGGTATCAGAGCGTATTGGTTCATAGGAGTCACAAGTCAGTTTATTAGAGTCTCTTGGATCGATGCGGAGATGTCTGTATCTATCTTCGGGAGGCTATGTAACTGTTTAGAACAATCATATTTTTGATTTCCTTTTCGTGCGAGTTATTGACATTAAAAAAACTCTAAAACTCTATTCTATTCTTTCTCATAGATGGTGAGGACCCGTACCGGGAGGACCGACGATCAAGCACCCGAGCACCCAGTCATATCCGCCAAAGTCAGGGGTCGGGGTAGAGGACGAGCATGCGGTGCAGCCCGAGCACCTACGAGAGTAGCGACAGAGGAGCCGACAGCAGTTCCAGCTGGATGGACGGTACAGGAGGTTCCTATTACTACTCCAGCCCTCCAGGAGACTCTATCTCAGTTCATGAGCATGTGCAGCACTCCCACTCAGGCTGGGCTACTTCCGATAGCCCCATCCACATCACAGGCCGGGGGAGGGGCATAAACTCTCGCATCCCGCACTCCTGAGCAGTGGGTTCATGTTGATCAGGCCCCAGAGTACATTCCTATATTCCAAAGTGATTTTGGCTCAGCATGAGGCTAGGGTAGCTGCTTCTGACGTAGATCAGTTCATACCTGAGAGGTACGAGAAGTACCACACACCTACTTTCAGCGGACTAGCTTCAAATGACGCTTTGGTTTTCTTGAGGAGTGTCATCGTATTCTCCGCACTATGGGCATTATGGAGACGAGTGGGGTTTCTTTCACCACTTTCCAGCTGAGGGGAGCGACATATCAGTGGTGGCGTGCCTATGAGTTTAGTAGTCTTGACGAGGCAACATCACTTACTTGGACTCAGTTTTTAAAGATGTTTCTACGAGAGTATGTCCCTCAGAGCCTCAGGAATGCTTGGCGCGTAGAGTTTGAGCAGCTGCACCAGGGTGCTATGACTCTGTCGGAGTATGCAATCTATTTCAGTGAGTTAGCTCGTCATCACTGTCTTTGGTTTTCAAAATCAGAGATAGGGCTTGTCGCTTCATCGAGGGACTTCACCCCAGTATTCGGACCAGTATGGCCAGAGAGTTAGAGATGGATATCACTTATTAGAAGGCAGTGAGTATTTCCAAGAGGGTAGAGGGCACATTTGCTCGGGACAGGGAGAAAAGAGAGGCCAAGAGGTCTCGAGAGACTGTTCATTATTCGGGAGCTCGTGCACCAACAGCACGTTGTGGTAGGGGTTTTGTGAGTCACCCTATTCATTCAGCTCTTCCAGCAACCAGTGATATTCCAGCTCCGCCTAGACCTCAAGAGCCTTATTATGCACCGGCAGTATCTAGTATGCTCCTGCTCAAGGTGCCATTACCGGCCAATCCAGCAGGCTAGTTCTGATTCATTCTCAGCCACAGCGTCCTCCGAGGGGTTGTTTTTGTGGTGACACTCTTCACATGGTTAGAGATGCCCCAAAGCTAGGAGAGGTGCATCTTCACAGACCTATCATCCTCCACGTGCTCCACCGGGTCCTCTGGTTATTCTTCCAGCCCTAGCTGCTGCCCCACCTTCTCAGACAGCTCGATGTGGAAGTCGGGGAGGTCGAGGTCGCCCTAAAGGGGGAGGCCAGGCCAGATACTATGCCCTTTCAGCCCGTTCAGAGTCTGTCTCTTCAAATTTAGTTATCACATGTATCGTCGCTGTCTGTCATAGGGATGCATCTGTATTATTGACCCACGCTCTACGTATTCATATGTGTCTTCTTATTTTGCTTCGTATTTGGGGATACCTCGGGATTCTTTGAGTTCCCCTGTTTATGTTTCTACTCCTGTGGGAGATTCTCTTGTTGTGGACCACGTATATCGGTCTTGTTTGATTTTTCTTAGTGGTTTTGAGACCAGGGCCGATTTGTTATTTCTTAGTATGGTAGATTCGGTGTTATCTTGGGCATGGACTAGTTGTCGCCCCATTATTATATTCTTGATTGTCATGCTAAGACTGTGACGCTGGCTATGTTAGGATTACTGAGATTAGAGTGGCGAATGGTTGAGAAGGGGTGTGATGTATATTTGGCCTATGTGAGAGATATCAGTGTTGATACCTCTACAGTTGAGTCAATCCCAGTAGTGAGGGACTTCCCTGATGTATTTCCAGCTGATCTTCCGGGTATGCCGCCCGATAGAGATATTGATTTCGGCATTGATTTATTGTCGGGCACTCAACCTATTTCTATTCCTCCCTATCGTATGGCTCCTCCTTAGTTGAAGAAGTTGAAGGAGTAGTTGTAGGAGTTGCTTGATAAGGGTTTCATCAGGACCAGTGTATCACGTTGGGGTGCTCTGGTATTATTTGTTAATAAAAAGGATGGTTCTATGCGTATATGTATTGATTATCAGCAATTGAACAAAGTTACAGTAAAGAACATGTATCCCTTGACTCGCCTCGATGATTTGTTTCATCAGTTACAGGGTGCAAGGGTATTTTCCAAGATTGAGGAGTGTGAGGAGAGCTTTTAGAAGCTCAAGATAGCCTTGACCACATCTCCAATGTTGGTATTTACTATAGGTTCAGGGTCCTATACAGTCTATTGTGATGCCTCGAGGATTGGAGTTGGAGCAGTATTGATGCAGTACGGTAGGGTAATTGCCTACGCATCCTGGCAGTTGAAGGTGCATGAGAAGAATTATCTGGTTCATGACCTCGAGCTAGCATCTATTGTTCACGCTCTGAAGATCTTGCATCATTATTTGTACGGTGTTCCTTGTGAGATTTACACTGATCACCGGAGTCTTCAGCACTTGTTCAGGCAGAAATACCTTAATCTACGTTAGCGGAGGTGGTTAGAGTTACTAAAAGACTATGACATCACTATATTATAACACCCGGAGAAGGCCAATGTAGTGGACGACGCCTTGAGTCATCGGGCGGGGAGTTTGGCATATCTTCCGGCAGTTGAGAGGCCCTTAGCCTTAGATGTTCAGGCCTTAGCCATCCAGTTTGTGAGATTAGATCTTTCAGATCCTTGTCGGGTATTAGCTTGTGTGGTTGCTCGGTCTTCTCTTTATGACCACATCAGAGAGCGTCAGTATGATGATCCCCACCTTCTGGTCCTTCAGGATAGGGTCCGACAGGGTAATGCCAAGGATGTGACTATAGGTGATGATGGCGTGATGAAGATGCAAGGTCGGATTTGTGTGCCCAATGTGGATGGTCTTCGGGAGCTGTTTCTTGAGGAGGCCCATAGCTCGCAGTACTCCATTAATCCGGGTGCCGCGAAGATGTGCTAGGACCTGAGACAACACTATTGGTGGAGGAGGATGAAAAAGGATATAGTTGGACTTGTGGCCTAGTGTCTCAACTATCAACAAGTTAAATATGAACATCAGAGACTAGGATGATTACTTTAGCATATTGAGCTCCCAGAAAGGAAGTGGGAGCGGATCACCATGGACTTTGTGGTTGGACTTCCTCGGACTTTGAGAAAGTTTGATGTTATTTGGGTGATCGTGGATCGGCTGACCAAGTCAGCCCATTTAATTCAAGTATTGACTACATACTCCTCAGAGCGGTGGGCTGAGGTTTATATCAGGGAGATTGTCCGCCTTCATGGTATTCCACTATCCATCATTTCAGAAAGAGGTACACAGTTCACATCACGGTCCTGGAGAGTCGTTCAGCAGGAGTTGGGTACTAGGGTGGAGTTGAGCACATCCTTTCACCCTCAGATGGACAGGAAGTCCGAGCGCACGATTCAGATTCTTGAGGATATGCTCCCTGATTGTGTGATGGAGTTTGGAGTGTCATGGTACCAATACTTTCCAGTTGCAGAGTTTGCTTATAATAATAGCTACCAATTCAGCATTCAGATGGCACCATATGAGGCTTTATACGGTAGGCGGTGTCGGTCCCTAGTTAAATGGTTTGAGCCGGGAGAGGCCCGATTGTTGGGTAAATATTTGGTTCAGGATGCCCTGGATAAGATGAAGGTTATTTAGGAGAGGCTTCGCACGACCCAGTCCAGGCAAAATAGTTATGTGGACCAAAAGATTCGTGATTTGGCATTTATGACTGGTGATTGGGTTTTGCTTCGGGTATTGCCTATGAAGGGCTTCATGAGGTTCGGGAATAAGGGTAAGCTGAGTTCGAGGTTTATTGGCCCTTTTGAGATATTGCGGCGTGTTGGGGAGGTTTCTTATGAGCTTTCCTTTCCTCCCAGCCTAGCATGAGTTCATTCGGTATTCCACGTCTCTATGCTCCGAAAGTGTCACGGTGATCCGGCTCATATATTGGATTTCAGTTCAGTCCAGTTGGACAAGGTCTATCTTAATTTGAGGATCCAGTAGCTATTTTGGATAGGAAGGTCAGAAAGCTCCGGTCAAAGAATATTGCATTAGTAAAGGTTCAGTGGAGAGGACAGTTGGTCGAGGAGGCGACTTGGGAGATCGATCAGGATATGGGCAGCCAGTAACCTCATCTTTTCACAGCTTCAGGTATGTCTTCATACTCGTTCGAGGAAGGACGGTTTTCTTAAGAGGGGGAGAATGTAATGACCCAGCTGGTCGTTTTGAGAGTTTGAGCCTCGAACCCCTAATAACTGCTTGCCCCACGTTTGTTTCTTCTATTGGGACTTGCCGGAGTGATTGCTTATGGAATTCGGAGAGTTTTGGGACACATAGTCCCTAATTATGAGTTTAAGCCTTAGAAATTGGACCGTAGTCAGAACTGTGTGAAGACGGATCCATGATGGAATTTCGTCGACTCCGTGCTAGTTAGGAGCGCATCCGGAATGTGTTTTCGAGTCAGTAGTAGATTAAGGCTTGAATTGGCGAAAGTTAGATTTTCGGCGATTTCGGCCGATAGGTGCAATTTTGATATCGGGATCGGAATTGAATTCCAGAAGTGGCTGTAGGTTCGTGGTGTCATTTGGGACCTGTGTGTTAAATTTGAGGTAATTTAGATGAGGTTTGACGTGTTTCGGCATCGTTTGTAGATTTTGGAAAAATGCTAAGTTCTTAGGCTTGAATCCGTCTTTAATTCATGTTTTTGGTGTTGTTCGAGGTGGTTTGAAGGATCGACTAAGTTTGTATGGTGTTATGGGATTGGTTGGTAGGTTTGGTTGAGGTCTCGGGCACCTCGAGCGTGTTTGGGATGCTCAACGGGTCAGTTTTGGACTTGGGGTGGTTGGTGGTTTTGCTGGTGTGAGTGCAACTGGTTTTTCTTCATCGCGATCGTGTGGAGGAGTCTGCGATCATGTAGAATAATTTCGGGGTCGGCTAGATTAATGCTTCGCAATCACATAGATTGGGACGCAATCGCGTAGGGTAGGCAGATTGTGCATCGCAAACGCATGGCTCTGGCCGCATTCGTGTAGAAGAAATAGGCGGAACAAGGAACTTGGGTGTTAACCCTTAGCGATCGCGTGGGAGCAGACGCGGTCGCGTAAGTCAGTGGAACCAAAGCATCGTGTTTGCGTGGGTTGTGACGCGATCTCGTAGAGTAAAATCTTAAGGCAACGAAGTTTTTCTTCGCGATCGCGATTAAGGAAAATATGGGCAAAATTAAAATGCTCAAAAACGAGGGTTTAAGTCATTTTTCACAATTTGAACTTGAGAGCTCTGGATTTTGCGATTCTTGGAGGGATTTTCAAGTAGGTGTTTGGGGTAAGTGATTCTTACTCGGTTTTGATTAATTCTCGTTAATCTATGCTTAATGTTATCATTTAATTTCGGATTTGGGGTGAAAATTTGGGAAAATTTGAGAAAAGTTCCTAGGCAGAGTTTTTAGGTTTTGATCGAGATTTTGGTATCGTATTTGAGTAAATTTGGTATGGTTAGACTCGTGAGTGAATGGGTATTCGGAATTTGTGATTTTTACCCGATTCTGCGACATGGGTTGGGGGGACGTTTTGGGGCGATTTTCCTAATTTCGCATTTTAGCTTCGAATTGATTAGTTAAATTAGTTACTTAAAGTTATATTTACATTATGCAATTAATTTGAATAGATTTGGCCATTTGGAATCGAGTACTCGTGGCAAGAGCGCGATATCTAGTTGATTTGAGCAGTCGAGGTAAGTGTCTTGCCTAACTCTATGTTGGGGACTTCCCCTTAGGATGTTTGAAATTAATTGTTGTGTGGGCGCCGTGTACGTGAGGTGACGAGTACGTACACGGGCCATTATTGCAAAAATCCCATTTTACTTCGAAAATCATAAATTGGTTTCCTCCTATTATATTGCTTTCATGTGTTAAATTGCTTAACTTAGATTAGGAAAGCATCCTTACATGTTTAATATTAAATTACCTATTTGACACTCAGTGCGCCAAGCTTAGTTAGCTTACTTTTTTCCTTACCTGTGATTAGATGAACTGTATGAATTGATACCATACATGTCATCATCTTGCATTGCATTTTATAATTGGGACTATGGACGCATTCCGGGAGATCCCCCAGCACTACATATTTATTTTAGGACTACGGCTGTATTCCGGGAGATCCCCCATGTACTGCATATTTATATTGGGACTACGGATGTATTCCGGGAGATCCCCCAGCACTGCATATTTATTTTGGGACTATGGACGTATTCCGGGAGATCTCCATGTACTGCATAATCACTTGCAACTACGCGATGGTATCCCGAGAGATTCCACCTTGTGTTACCTTGTTCTGAGCCGAGGGCTCTTTTTACTGTTAAGTTTTCGAATACTTTATTTAACTGTTTACTGCAGAAATTACTTATCTTTCGTACTGCTTTACATTGATTTTATTTAATCCAGTAGAGCCCACTACTTGACCGGAGTTAGGCTTGTCACTTACTGGGTACCAAATGTGATGTACCCATGCCCTTTCCTTCACATGTTTTTCGTGTGCAGATCCAGGTACGAGCTATCAGCCTCGTGGCTAGTCGTTGTTGCTGATTCTAGAAGACCGCAAGGTATTTCTGTCGCGTCCGCAGAATCACCCGAGTCCCCTTCTATTCCATCACTTAGAGTTTATTATGTACTTTTTAGATTTGATTAGAGCTACAATAGTTGTTAGAAGCTTGTGAATACGTTGTGACATTCCGGGTCATTGGGACCTATATTTTGTACATGTCGAGCGACATTGTTTATGTTATTCATATTATGTCCTTAGTCTCTTTACTTATTGTGTTTTAATTAGGTTTTATCCACAACATTAGGCTTACCTTGTCGTAGACTATAGGTGTCGTCATGATACCTTTCGGAGGGTTAATTGGGTCGTGACACCCGATTACCTATTTCACTCCCGAGCCCGATTATGTGATTTATTTTAAAATCCGACCTCAATTTGAGGCTTAAATCTATATTTTTCAAAATTCCTAATTGTTACCCAAGACCCCTAAGTTCTACCATGAACTTCATAAATTAAAGGTTTAATTCAATGGGTAATTATGAAAATACATCAAAACTAGTTAAAGTTCACTAACCAATGAAGTTGGGATGAAAATCTACACATAATTTCTTCTAGGTCGAGCTCTAACTTTCAAAAATGGTGAAAAGTGACCAAATCTCGACTTTTAGCTTTTAAATAATTAGGCGTGACGTGTTCTTCGCATTCGCGAAGGGTACTGGCCCAAAGTCCTATGCGTTTATGAGGTCCCACTCGCATTCGCGAAGGCATACCCAACAAGGTCTCCGCATCCGCGAAGAAGGACCACTTGCCATCCTCTCAGATCCCATAAGGCATCGCGTTCGCGAAGGGTGAGTCATGTTTGCGAAAGGTAATCTCCCCAAAGATCGAATTTGCGATCAACCTCTCGCGTTCTCAAAGAGAACCGACCCCCATCCTATATCCTTCCCCTTCGTGATCGCGAGAGAAGTTTCGCGTTCACAAATCAAAAGACACCAGAAGCAAAAACCAGCAGTTCATAAAAGTCCAAAATGGTTTGAAGTCTATCTGAAACTCACCCGACCCCCTTGAGCTCCAAATTGAACATGAAAACATGTGTAATAACATCATATAAACCTCCTCGATATTTCAAATTATCAAAATAACATCAAATAACAAGAATCGATCATCAAACTCAAGATTTCAACTTGACAACTCATTTCACAATCTTTCATAAAATGCGCTGAAACTTACTCGGGTCACCCCAGACCCCAATCAAATGTGTGTACAATTCCAGTAACATCATACAAACCTACATGAATCATCAAAACACTAATCCGTGGTCGTTTACTAAGAATGTTGATTGTGATCAACTCAAGTTATTTTTGTAAAGCCAACAATCACATTTTCTTCAAATTTTTACATAAACTCTTGTTGTAAAATAGCACGGACCACGCACGCAAATAAAATAATATTTAATGAAGCTAATAGGGGTCTCGGAACACGGAAATAAGGGCTAGTACTCAAAACGGCCTTTAAGGTCATTACAACATAAGTTGACTTATTTTCTTCAGTGTTTACTTTTTATATTTTGACACTCGTTAGTAATATTCCTGGATCCTCCATTGCACAGAGTATAATAACCTGATACTAGCTCTCTCATAAGCTCAAATTATCAAAATAACATCACGAACAAGAGATCACGCATGAAAATCAAAGATTTTCAAGTGTTCATAAGTCAAATATTCAACTTTTCACAATAAGCGTCAAAATGGCCTCCGGTCACGACCCACAGTAATATACATACAAGTCTAAATTCATCATTCGAACCTATCGGAATCGTCAAAACATCGATCCTAGGTCATTTATAAAGAATGTTGACCGTGATCAACTCCAACTTTAAAATTTCAAAAGCAAGTTTTCTTCTTAAAAAACACAGCTGAACTTTCTGAAAATCGATAGGAACCACCCATACAAATCTTAAATCATTTAATGAAGTTATTCAAAATCTCAAATTAGGAAACGAAAAGTTAGAACTCAAATGTAACGACCCGGTCGGTCGTTCCGAGAGTTTAGCCCCGTTTCCCCTATGCCTGCTTTCATTTTATGAGGTTCAACTCTTGTGTATTTTGTTGGGTTGGTTGGCTCGGGTTCGGAGTGGTCGTGGTGAGAAATGAGACACTTAGTCTCTTAAGTTGGCCTTATGGTTAGAAAAGTCAACGGGAAGTTGACTATTTGGTAAACGACCCTGGAATGTGTATTTTATGGATCAAATAGTTTTGTTAGGTGATTTGGGACTTGGAGTAAGTTCGGAATGTGGTTTTGATGTTCGGAGTAGAATTAGGCTTGAATTGGTGAAAGTTAGTTTTTTGGCGATTTCCGGTCGGCAGTAGAAAATAGGCTATCAGGGTCGAAATGGAATTCCGGAAGTTGGAGCGAGTTCGTAGTGTCATTTTTGGACGTGTGTGTAAAGTTTTAGGTCATTCGGAGGTGTTTTGGTTGGTTTCGGCATCGTTGGTGATTTTCGGAAGTTTTAGAAATCTTAGGATTGAATCATGGGTCGAATTGGAGTTTCGATGTTGTTTTGGGTGTTCCAAGGGTTCGATTAAGTCTGGGTAATCATTTATGACTTGTTTGTGTTTTTGGTTGGGGTCCCGAGGGGCTCGAGTTTATTTTGGCTGGTCGTCGGAAGCTTAGAAGTTGGAAAATTGCAGCTGAAGAGCTGCTAGTGCTGCCCATCTGGTGTGGCCGCACCTGCAGATGGATGAGCGCAGGTGCGGAAAGGGCGCGCATGTGCAGGAGTTGGCAGAGAGGGGGAGTTCTGCAGGTGCGAAGGGTTTGCCGCACCTGCGAAGCCGCAGGTGCGGACGTCCCGGGTTTAAGTGTTCTCCGCAGGTGCGCTCCTGGGACCGCAGGTGCGCGTAAGTGGCCGCAAGTGTGGAACCACTGGACAGGAAAGTATATAAACCTGCCTTCGCGAATGTGAGCCATTTTCTTCAATATTTCATCCGGGATTAAGTTTTGGGAGAGGGTTTTGAAGGAGGAAATCAAGAGCACTTCGTTGAGGTAAGATATTTGAACCTAAAACTCATTCCTATATAATATTTGGACTGATTTAGAGTGAATTTATGGGGGAAATCAGTGTTAATTTGGGGGTTAGGGCTTGGAAAGATTGGAGACTTTGATTGAGGAATTGAAGGGGCTATTGGGATTCAAATTTGATGTTCTTGGTATGTAGACTCGTGAGTGAATGAGGATTCCGATTTTGTGATTTTTATTGAATCCCGAGACGTAGGCCCAGGGGTCGGGTTTGGCCAATTTCAGGAATTGTGCCTAATTTTGATAGTTTTCGAATGGGTTTCGTCTCCCTAGCATATTTTGATGTTATTAATCTGATTTTGATTGACTCGGAGCAATTGGGAGCCGATTCGAGGGGCAAGAGCATCGCATAGTAGTTCTCGGACCATTTTGAGGTAAGTAACGATTGTAACTCTAGACCTGAATGAAACCCCGGTATTTTATAATTTTGCTAAATGAGGTGACGCACATGCTAGATGACAAGCGTGTCGGCATGCACCTATAGGGATTGTGACTTGGTCCGTCCGTAATGACTACTAAGCCGCGTATTCAATTTGAAACCTTACTATATCCTGTATTTTAGAAATTTATACTTGTTTATGTGCTGTAAGCCATGTTTGGGGCCTTGTGCCGACCTGTTTAGACCCTCAGGGGTATTTTTACACTATTATCACACTATCCAGATAGAACATTTGTGAACTCAGTCATGTTCACTACTTGCTGTTATTTTCACTATTATCACATTGTTTTGAAACACTGAGAGGTATTTTGGGCTGAGTCCCGTGAGTTGAGATGAGTTGTCCGAGTGGCTTGCGACCATGACTGAGCGAGGCTGAGAGCCGAGTATGTAAGGATAGTTATGGATCGGGCTGCACGCCGCAGCAATATATATTATTATTATATGGATCGGGCTTCACGCCGCATCAACATATGTTATATGGATCGGGCTGCACGCCGCAGCAATATATATTATATGGATCGGGTTGCACGCCGCAAAATTATATATATATATATATATATATGGATCGAGCTGCACGCCGCAGCAATATAGCGCTTGGGCTGTAGGAGCCCCTCCGGAGTCTATACACCCCCAGTGAGCGCAGTCGGCTATTATGGATCGGGTTGTATGCCGCAGCGGGTTACTATTATGGATTGGGATGCACGCCGCACCGAGTTATTATATGGATGAGGCTATACGCCGCAACAGTTGTTATATGGTACCCGATGAGTGAGAGTGCTGAGTGTGAGTATTGACTTATAACAGCAGAGTCACGAGTGACTAAGAGGTTTGCCCGGGAGGCTTTATTTGTGAGTGACATTGTGCCCGAGTGGCTGATATTTTTATGAAACTACTATTTTCACTTTTCTTTACACTGGGCCTCTTTGGTAAATGTTGACTAATGTTTTATACAAGTTTAAACGGAAAACTGGAGTTTTGTGAAATCTTTGGTAAATGTGGACTCTTGACTTGATCTATTTACCTTTATTAGTACTTATTTTTATGAAATTATAAAGTTTAAATGCTTGTCACAACACTCAAGTTTTTAGTTACTTTGGTTACTTACTGAGTTAGCGTACTCACGTTACTCCCTGCACCTTGTGTGCAGATTCAGGTACTGGGGCAGAGCGATAGTTGAGCTACACCATTTGGAGCATTGTTCGGAGATTGTGAGGTAGTTGCTCGGCGTCCACAGCCTACTCTTTCTCCTTCCTACTCCAACAATTACTTTACGTCCTAGACTTGTTGTAGTAGAGGATTTGTATTAGACTGTATCACTTCTTAGATGCTCATGACGGTTGACTCCAAATGTTTGGACTGTGTTTAGATGTTCGAATCATTTTTATTATTTTCAAATGCTTAAGAAACAAAACTATTATGAAACATTCGGGTATTTTATGTATTAAATGGAAAATCATTATGTTATTTTTAGTGAATTGGCTAGCCTAGTATCACGATATGCGTCATCACGTCCAGTTTAGATTTGGGGTCGTGACACCAAATGACCTATTGAGTCGTTGCACCAAAAAGTAAAACTACTCTCTTGTACTTTAGGTAATTAATACTAGCACCATATGACAAATCTAATACCTCGCATCTTTGTTTGCATTACGTTTAAAAGAAAAGTTTTTGAATTGTCGGTGAAATAAATCCAATATTTCTTAATCGTGATAACATAGCTAAATTCATAAATTTTCAGATTATGAACTTTATAAAAAAATTTGTCTGTGTCACGACCTAGAATCCAAGTAGTCATGATGAAACCTAACCCAAACTGTTAGGTAAGACAACTAATAATAAACCAGTTCAAATGATATTATTAAGAGAAAAAATGATAATACAACTAAACTATTATACAAAGAAATTCCCAAGGACTGATAGTATAAATTATGAGCGTGTAAGATTTAGATTTCTTTACAAAATTGAATTGAAATAGTCACAACATCCGTTTGAAATGTAAATGAACAGAACTAGAATCTTACGCTACCAAGGACTAGCGATAGCGATAACTGGAACGTAGGTACATCTTCTAATCCAGATCCCGTCGTACGCAGCAACATCAGCACCAAACATCTGCACGCAAGGTGCATAATTGTAGTATGAGTACAACCAACTCCATGTACTCAATAAGAAACAAATCTAACCTTAGGTTAAAAGTAGTGACTAGGCGTGACATGGGTCAGGGTCTAACTCCAATAACCAGGCACAAGTCATAACAATAAACTAAAAGTGGTGCAAGAAAATAACTCAAAGATAAGATGCTCAACTCGTTCACATTTATGACAAGTAGGCATGCTTTTCAAGTATAATAGTAAATCCCAAATATTTCGCCGAAACACCAAAAAACATATGAGTAAGTTTGAAAACTGTGATTTTTCCAAAAACCTTTCAACAATAAATTTGATGTTTCATTTTCAGATAGCAAGAGCAAAATACATCTCTATGCCTACATGTCAATATACATGTGAAATCATGAATGCCACCAAAACCGGGTAGTAGAAGGAAATGCATCTCTATGCATGTATCTCAAGTACGCATGTCTAATGGAATGCATCTCAGTGACGAACTCATGTACTCATACTCTTAGAGTACTCAATCTCACTATCTCAAACTTTTCACTCATCACGCTTAATCACTCGACACACCTAGTCACTCATAGGGAAGATCTAGCCCAAACATAATAACTGCCAGCAACTGCGCCCACTGTGGATATAAAGACTTCAGAGGGGCCGATCCAGCCCAAGCGCTATAATAAGCCAAATCGTGGCATGAATCAATAAGCCTGATCTGCACGGACATCTCACGTGTTGCATGGACAACTCACATGCCATAGTATTAATATCTGGATCCGCACAGACAAATCACGTGCTATAGTATCAATACCTCGATCCACATGGACAACTCACGTGCTATTGTATCAATATCCTTTCAATCAAGCCCTCGGGCTCACTCAATCATCAAGCTCTACAGTGTCTCAGGCTCACAATGTCATGAAAAATCAGCCCAAAATGAAGATGTGATGTATCAATAAATGGTAACAAAGACTGAGGTATGATATGCAAAGGAATGCGTATGACTAAGTACGTAATTGCAATGTAAACAAATAATCCAACAACGGAAATGACCTCAGTGGCCTCCAACAGGATAAGCATACAACCTAGACATTATTTCTAGCATAAATTACACCTCGAGTGTTGTAACACATAGAGTTTAGTAAAACTGCTCAAATCAGATAGCTACACAATTCCATGGAATAGACTAAATCGCCTTCACACGGTGAACGCTCACACGCCCGTCACCTAGCATGTGAGTCACCTCAACATCAATCACATAATACATAATTCGGGGTTCCATACCCTCAGCGCCAAGTTTAGAAGTGTTACTTACCTCGTATAAGTCAAATCCAATATCGAGAAAGCCAAACGATGCTCCAAAAATGTCATATCGCATGTACCGACCTCCCAACGACTCGAAACTAGCCAAAAGAAATTCAAATGCATCAAATGAAGCCCAAGGAAACAATTTCAAATGATAAAGGTTGAATCTTTAATCAAAAGCCCAAAGTCAACCAAAAAGTCAAACTCAAGCTTGCACCTCAAAACCAAACAAAACTCACAAAATCTGACAAGGCATTCAATTATGAGTCCAACCATACTAGTTTCACTCAAATCTGACTCCAAATCGATGTTCAAAACTCAAAGGTTCACTTTATAAAATTTTAGACAAAACCCCCAATTTTCTCTTTTGAATTCATCAACCAATTGCCAAAAATGAAGATAGATTCGCGAAATACAATCAAAACCGAGTGTAGAACACTTACCCCAATCCACGTGATGAAAATTGCTTCAAAACTCGCCTCAATCCGAGCCCCAATTCTCAAAACATGATAGAAGAACCAAAAACTCGATTTTATAGCTTTTGCCCAGCAAATTCCACATATGTGTTCACATTGTCGCATCTGCATCCCCCTCCTCTACAGAAGAATTTCGCTTCTGCGAAGCCTGTCTGAAGACCAGCCTTCCGCACCTGTGAGACTTTCGCTAACGAGGGTGCAGTGCACAATCCCGCTTATGTGCTCAATCTCGCTTTCGCGCCTATGGACATTGCTTATGCACGACCGCAGATGTACCTCAAGATCCGCATCAACGATCTTCCTCACCCAGCTCTCACCTCGCTTCTGCGACCATTGCACCTGCGCAAACCAGCCGCAGGTGCGATCACACCAGATCCTACTACCGGCAGCTTTAGCCAAAAATGATCCAAACAATCCAAACCTCGTCTGAAACTCTTCTGAGCCACTTGCGACCCAACCCAGATATACCAACTAGTCTTATGTCATAGCTCTTCCGAGCCACTCGAGAAGACGAATCGCACCTCAATTCGAACATAAATGAACTTGAACTTTCAGCTTCCAAAACTCGTGCCGAAACATATCAGTTCAACCCCGAATGTACACAAATTTTGCACACAAACCCAAAATGACATAACGAAGCTATTCCAATTCCTCGAACCACAATCCGAATCCTATATCATAAAAGTAAACTCTCAGTCAAACTTATGAACTTTCCAATCCTTCAAATTTTCAATTTCGTCGATTGGTGCCAAATCCTTTTAAAATATCCAAATACAAATCCGGGCATACACCCGAGTGCAAAATTACCACACGGACCTAAGGAAACCATCAAAACTCTGTCCCAGGGTCAAATTCACAAAGTTAAACTTGGTTAGCTCTTCCAACTTAAAGCTTCAGAATGAAAACCAAACTACCGAGTGAAGTGCAAATGCTCAAAAGGACTGGTCGGGTCATTACAATCTCCATCCACACACTAATACCTCGCAACTTTTTGCTGATAGTTTGCAAAAACTCTTAACAGTGAGAAGCTTTGAAATGGTCTCATTGAACTAAGAGACACCTTTCTTATGAGTTAGAGCCGGAGTCGTTTGCTCTCCATTCTCTCTCGTTAAGCATCAACTTGTAGACAGACTAACTCAATGGGTCCATGAATATGGCTTTCTAAAATTTGATTATGAAAGGACATACATTTTAAACTAGACTTCATTTATTGTACCCTTTTTTCTAAATTGGGATTCTTCTATTTCCCCCTAGGAAACAGACACAATTAGTACGGTTTAAATATAGGGTCTGTTTGGAAAGTCGCCGGATAATTAGAATTGGTATAATTACTAGGATAATAATTATAGAGTCCAGAAATTACACATCATTGTAATTACGATGACATGTTTATTTGTCATAATATAATTACAGTATAATTACAAGTGTACTGTTTGGTTGCACAAGTGTAATTATACAGTTAAATTAAATTTTAAATAGAAAATTAATCATTAAAAATTAAAAGTTAAGATACAACAAATATATGCCTTTAAATAATATTAAATTTGACATTTAAGATACATATTGTTTCTTACAAATATATTACTTACGAATCATACATTTGTAACTAATATTGTAAAAATAATTGACATATTATTTTTCAAATTAATAATTTTTACTTAATTAACTCAAAAAAATAAAAGTACATATTTTGCAAGAACATCATAGACTGCATGCTTAATAAAAAAATTAATATTTATAAATATCAATGCCCTAACATTACTCACATATTTTACAAAATAAATAATATCAATTCTAACTGAAAAATAATATGCATTCTGAATTAATAAATCAATACTACTAAAGCAAATAAAATAAAATAAAAAATATAATATAAATTAAAATACAAAAAAAGTTAACATAATACTCTTATGTAAAACTTACAACATCACATAAAATAAGTTCAACAACATAGTTTAAGTAAATATAATCAAAATAAAAGGAAAATATAAGTCTATTACCTTATTAAACAAAGAGATTCTACCTTAATAACATTACTCATTATATACCAAGTTTATTACCTTAATAACATTACTCATTATATAATTACAGAATTAGTCTCATCATGCAAACTTAGAATCGAAAGGCCGGTTACAAATCGGAATCGAAGATCACGAAAATAGTATTCGAGGCCTCTCTATGATCGGCCCCGAACACTAGGGGGCATTACCCTCGGGTAACGACTTTAGAAAGGAAAGAAACTATGTGATTGAATGGTCTAGGCTCGATCGATAGGATTTACTGTAAGGGACAAACGGTCAAATGAAGCATGCCCGCATAGACAGCTCGAGCCCTGACACAAAGCTTGTACATATGTGTAATTGTTACGCACAAGAATAAAAAGAATACTCTACCTTGCGGATAAATATCTTGTCCCTTAAAATATTATTCTTTTTTCTTAAGGAATTTCCTACATCTGTTCCCCTAAAGGTATCGAGCCCAAGGTCCGCCTTAATCCCGGTTCAAACAATCACTCCCAATAGGGTAGTGTCGTCCAAAGACAATCTCAGACGGCCCGAGCTATTAAAGCCCAGGGGCACAAGACCTATTAGGCAGCGCCCGAACCTTAAAGGCTACAACCATCCCCATTCGGGGATAGTTATCTTAGGCAAGTCCGGATAACTAGGGGTAAAAAGCCCATGGGGAAACACCCAAACTAAAAAGGCTATAGCCATATTAAAACGGCTCAGACATGTCCAAAAACCTGTAACAAGAAACAAGGCCTTCAAAATTTCTTAATCGGTTCTAAAGGCTACCATCGGTAAACTAAAATCTAAGTAATTATAAGTACTTTCAAGAAATGTTTACGGTTAGATCGAACCCCCACAATACCTTAAAAAATAATGTCGAAGGCAAGGCATGTTCGAATCTCCGAACATGACCTAACCTCGGTCTTTCAAACATAAAGAATAAAGCAAAGGAAAAAAAAACTCAGAAATTGTCGAAGGGAAAAGGAAGCCTTGTATTATATATACATATAGTCTTTGCAAAGGCTAAACGACCTTGACAAAAAATACAAAAGTACAAAAATACAAAAAATAAAAAGAAAATTGTACAAGACACTTATACGGCCTGGTCTTCACCGGAGCCCGCCTCGTCGCCAGGGTCTTTGGAGTCTCCTCCACCCTCAGATCCACTTGAAACCTCATAGCCTTCTTCATCCTTGGGATAATACAACTTCTTGGCCTCGACTTCGAGCCCCTTATCACTATCTATTTCGACTAACAAGTCGAAACCCCGAACATGAATCTCCTCGAGGTCCTCCCTTCAGGATTGCCGCTTCGCATACTCGACAATATCCTTCATTCGATTCTAGGCTGCCTCGGCATCGACTTTATATTGGGCCACCATCTTGTTGGCATCGGTTTTAACCACCACGACTACCAACTTGGTCATTTCAAGCTACATGGCAAGATTTACTCGATCAAAAACGGCCGCACTTAGCTGAGACCGGAACTCCTCAACCTTTTTAGCTTGAACCTCGGCCTTTTCCTTTACCGCTCGAAGTTGGGCCTCAGCTGAAGTCAGCTGCGCCCAAGCAGACTCCTTTTCTGAGGACAGGAGATCCATCCTTCCTCTCCATTCGTCGATCTCGGCCTTGACAGAATCTATCTCAGCTCGAAGTTGGTCGATTCGATCGATTTTTAGTTGGACGTGAGGATTTCGATCGTTAGTCACCGAGTCTAGCTCATCGTCACTAACCTCAAATATTTATACTTGCTCGACCAAGTCGGCATACTCCTTCCGAGCCACCTCTAGCTCAGCTAGGAGGCTCTTAGCCTCCCCTTCACATTGCTCACTGAGAAGTTTGTAAGTATCTCTCTCCTCAGTGAACCCTCGGACCTCGGCCTCAAGCTGGTTCAGCTCGTCCGATATAGGAGAAAAGTCTAATGATGAAGCACCGAGGACCACAAACACAAAGAAAAATGTTAGGATTATCTATAAATAAGTCTAATTACAAATTAAAGTCATCAACAGATATCTGAAGTTACATGGTTTAGCGCCTGTTGTGCTTCGTTGTATAGGCAGGGCGTGTCTACCTCGTTCATCTTTGCTTTATCTTCCTCGGTTACCAGACACCGAAGGTAGCTATCCACTCCTACGAGGTCAGAGAGGACCCGACATCCTCCTGAACGGAGATGACGATCGACCGTTATTGGTCAAGATCCACACTCAGAGCTGGGAACCGGTTGATTAGTTTCGGGCTTGAGGAAGGCCCACTTGTTCTCGAAGATGGACTCTTCTTAGGCACCTCTAAGTCACCTAATCTGGTGACGTCCTCCGTGGAGATAGAATCCACGCCATCAAAAAATCCGTGAAAGGGGTCGTTCGCTCTATGGTCGCCCTCGTTGGTATGTTCTTTCACCGTCTGAGCCTATACATGGACTCAATGAATGAAGGAAACTCGGTGATGTCTATCACACTGAGTACTTCCTTCAGGGCAGTGCTCACATCCTGGGAAGCCTCGGCCACGGATTCCTCGTCAACCTCCATATCTTGAGGCAGACCGGCCTCGACTCTCTCTAATTCAAAGACCTCTTGATCCTATAGACGCGACGGCTCACGAACCACCAGATCAAATGTTTCTCATTCTTCTTCGGACTCGTCCCTCAGCCGGTAGAGTCAGT
The DNA here is from genome assembly GCA_005239495.1 of Nicotiana undulata. NCBI lineage: Eukaryota > Viridiplantae > Streptophyta > Magnoliopsida > Solanales > Solanaceae > Nicotiana > Nicotiana undulata. Next base: position 29,149 of record ML280751.1, read on the forward strand.
TCGAAGATGGTGATCGGGCGCTGGTGCTTTCTTTGGACTTTCTCACCAACCTTAGCCTTAGTTTCTTTTTCTCCAAGCTTAGAGAACTCGGAGCACTCTTTATTTTCTTATCACCCCTCTGTCTCAGAGCAGGGGACTCGGCGGGGAAGTTCTCTCCACCGGATATAGGCCTCAGCGTGACATCCTTGGATAAACCTCCAAAAGGAAATGAAACAAGTAATAACTTAACAACATGATAGGAACCCAAATATTACTTACCGAGGAAGGAATCTCACTATGAGAATGGGCCTCCACCGGCCCTTCAAAAGTTTGCGCCACCAGCCTCGATCGCGATCTTTATTAATGCTCAAGAATGGTACTTTACTAGCCAGACGCGCAAGCTTGATCAGCACCCCCCCCCC
>ML280751.1:29753-54095 GCA_005239495.1 Nicotiana undulata
CCCTCCCCGCCCCCGCCCCTCCCGAAAGATTTGGGGACTGTATGGGCACATGAGGTGGTCGTCGTTGAACGGGTATCCTTCGATCTTGCTCATGAAGAATTGAAGCAGGATTACGGTCCTCCAGAATGAAGGGTGAATTTGACCGAGGCATACCTCATATCTTATGCAGAAGTTGATGATTACCGAATCCAATGGGCCCAATGTAAAGGGATAAGTGTAAACACTTAAGTATTCCTCTACATGGGTGGTGATGTCTTTATCAGGTCTGGGAACCACCACGTGCTTGTCAACCCAATTGCATCCTTTATGACCATAGGGAGGACCTCTTCAGTGATCAAGCATATGTATATCGAGACCTCCTCACACCTGCCTTATATCGGGGAAGGTTTTTCAACCTTGAAATCGGCAGTTACCGAGCATCCTCCAGGGACGAACATTTTTAATGGGGGTTCCGGTACTAGTTCCTCGACAGCAGTACACGAAACGGTCGCTTCAGTAGTCGCACGCAAGGTAAAAGGAGTTTCTTGTTGGGGAACGATTTTTGAAGTCTTCGCCATTTCTTTGAAAATAGAAGGAAAATGAAGAAAAAGAGAAAATTAAATGAGTGCACTTGATGATTTGGGATGAAGACGAACAAAAAGTTCTTATAAAAGATCTCAAATAGCCAGGATGTAAGTTCCAGAAAGTATTAATAATTCTAAAGTATGAGGACAGAAGGTTTGGATGTAAAGTTTGAATGAAAAACTTAGGGGGTATTTATAGTTTTTCAACGACGTTTTGCAACCAAGAGTGGCCGACCGGAAAATGACAAGCATTTAATACCATCAAGACTTGACTGACGAGATAGTTTGTTTGTTTTGTCATTTTTGTCGATGGGTATCGAAGTAAGAATCGGAAGCTCATGTTGTTTCTCGTCGTCTACTCTCAAAAAAATGAGGGGACTATCTGTATGCGGTCAAAATTGAGCTCGCCTACATCATGGTAGGTCATCTCGGAACATGGCTATAAAGGACTAAAGATCGACCCCAAATCCCACCAGGATAGAACCCGGGATTGGAATGCCTGCCTTCGAGAATATCGACGGTGTGGTCCCAGAATCAATACTAGCCCCGAATGAGATCAAAGAAACATTGTTAGCATAAGAAACCGGCAATTAGCAAATCAAGAGATCTTTTACCTTTTATAGAACTGTACCTAAATAAGACTCCTCTACTATATAAAGGGGATCTGATAAATCATTTTACATATTGTAACACGCATATCAAAGAATTATATTATTATTTCTCTCTTTAAGCTCTTGTTCTTTTGTATCTTGACACCAATCGAAGTGCATCCGGTCAGAGGGTGATTAACCTTCCAAGGTTGAGACTATTCAATTCGTGTGGTTTGAATTTGCTCTATCATTGTTTGTTTCAATGGCAGCTTAATTTATCATTTTGTGTCAAGTTAATCCACGTATTCTTAAAACTACTTATAAATTCAATTCTTATTCAATTTTGAGAGTAAACAGTGTCACGCCCACCGTGGGGCTAAGGATAATAGTGGTTATTTGATACAAATATCCATAACACACACTATGTTACACTTGTTCTTTGAAGTGTCTCTAATTTGAGGTTAAAACTCAAAATGTAAAACTCTCCGTCAGCACCCCTACACGTTGACAATGAGTCTGGGCATCACAATGATAATAACAGCATAGTGCCCTGTGACAGGGTACCACCCGCCAATCTCATCGAAATTCCAGTCGTGGGCCTGATTGATGCAAAATCGCATATGGTTATCGACACAAATCTGCCTACCAACCCCGAGAATAGTGTTTGTGGTGCAGCCCAATCGGCAGCTCAATATACATAAAACATTGGAGGAGACGAGATCAATTTACGAATGATCTTCGAAATGTTGCAAGCTCAACAGGTGGCAATATCTCGGTTATAGAACCAAAGACGCGCACCAAGCATAATTGAACCCGATCTATCCCAGGAAGTCACCCGCAGGGATGAACCGATTGTAGAAAGGTCAAATGAAAAAAGAATTGGGGACTAGCCCGAAGATCTTAAAGATGCTTGAAGAACTGACTAAACGTGGAGAATCAGGGGAGAAGGAAATCGAAGCTAATGACAAAAAGGTGGAGACCTACAATTCTAGGGTCAACCAAATCCTAGGAGCGGCGTTGATCTTGAAAGGCCTAGATTCCAAGAAGTTCGTTCAAAAATGTTTTCCTCCGCGCGCGGCTCCAAAGTCGATCCTTATCAATTTTTGCATGCCAAATATTCCTAAGTACAGCGGAACAACCGACCCAAATGAGCATGTGACCTCCTACACATGTGCCATAATCAAATCTGTCTTGCTGAAAAAGTTCGGGGAGACCCTGTCAAAGGGAGCTATGATATGGTATCACAAATTACCTCCAAATTCTATTGACTCGTTTCCTACACTTACAGATTCCTTTGTAAAAGCACATGCTGGGACTATCAAGGTTGAGACCAGGAAGTCAAACCATTTCAAAGTAGAACAGAAGGATAATGAGATGCTCAGAGAGTTTGTGTCCCATTTTCAAATGGAACGGATGGACATGCCACCTATCGCTGACGATTGGGTAGTTCAGGCTTTTACCCAAGGACTCAACATTCGGAACTTGTTGGCTTCACAGCACTTAAAGCAAAACTTAGTAGAATATCCAACTATCACTTGGGCTGATGTCCATAACCGATATCAATCAAAAATCAGGGTCGAAGAAGATTAGTTGGGGGCCCATTTTGGGTCTGTGTATCCTGTCAAAACTATCGACAGAGTCAAGAGAGACATCGATCATGAACCGAGATCAAACAGGGGTTGGTATCAGTCGTGCAATAGAGACCAAAGAAGCAGTGGATCAAAGCGGAACTCTATGATAAATGAAAGGAGAAGTGATCAAGTTTAAATCAGGGATTCATGAGCAAAAACAGCTTTGATAGGCCCATCGAGCCTAAAGAAGCACCGAGCTTATCGGAGTACAACTTCAATGTCGATGACGTTGTTATTGTATCTTCCATCGGACGCATCAAAGATACCAAATGGACTAGACCCTTACAGTCTGATCCATCCTAAAGGGATCCCAACCTAATGTGTAAATATCATGGCACTCATGGCCACAGAACAGAAGACTACTGACAATTAAGAGAAGAGGTGGCTTCGCTGTTCAACAGGGGGCATCTCCGAAAGTTCCTGAGTGTCGGGCCAAGAATCACTTTACGAACAGGGATTTTAATAAGCACACCAAGCTGAAGGAACCTCAGCACGTCATTGACATGATCATCGGTGGGTTTGACATTCCCCAAGGGCCGATGCTGAAGCGCACCAAAGTATCCATCACAAGGGAAAACGAACTCAGGATTACGTACCGGAAGGAATTTTGTCTTTCAATGACAAAGACGCTAAAGGGATCATGTAGCCCCACAACGGCGCACTGGTAATATCGGTACTTGTAAATACATCTTGAATTAAATGTGTGTTAATTGATCCACGTAGCTCAACCAACATCATCAGATCAAGGGTCGTGGAATAACTCGACCTACAAGACCAGATCATATATGCGGTCTGAGTCCTGAATGGGTTCAACATGGCATGCAAAACCACTAAAAGGGAGATAACATTACCGGTAAACGTCGTTAGAACCATGCAGGAAGCCAAGTTCTATGTAATCGAGATGGATATGAGATATAACGCTTTGTTCGGGAGGCCATGGATTCACAACATGAGAGCAATGCCCTCGACACTGCACTAGGTCCTGAAATTCCAAACACCCAGCGGAGTCAATACAATTTATGGGGAACAACCAGCTGCCAAAGAAATGTTCACGACCGATGAAGTGATCTCGGCATCCACACTCTCAACATCGGAGTATCTGAATCGGATGGTCACATACAGGGCCAAATTTCAATCACCTATACCAACCTCGGGATAATCGAAGGAACAAGGGGTAGACGAGAACGACAACTACGGAGTCCCCAGATTCTTCATAGCCCCTGATGACTCCGATGCTGCAAAATCAACAGTCGAGGAAGTGGAGCAAGTCGTACTGAGTTAACACTTGCCCGGTCGAAAGGTATATCTAGGCACGGTAAATTCCTCGGATTCATAGTATCCAATCGTGGAATTGAGATCAAACTCGACAAGATCAAAGCCATTGAAGATATCACGGTTTTGGACAACGTAAAGGCGGTGCAAAGATTAACCGCACGCCTAGCCTCCCTGGGGGTGATTCATCTCGAGGTCCTCCGATAAGAGACACATATTCTTCTCACTATCGAAGAAGAAGAAGAATAACTTCTCATGGGCCCCGGGGTGGCAATGAGCCTTGAAGGAACTCAAGCGTTATCTATCGAGCCCACCGCTGATTCAAATGAAGGAACTCAAGAGGTATCTATCTATTGGGTCGTGGAGATCAGCGGATACAATATTCAATATCGACCCTGGACCGCCATTAAATCTCAAATTTTGGCAGACTTCGTGGCCGACTTTACACTGTCCCTAATACCTGAGGTCGAAAGAGATTTGTTGGAGAACTTGGGGACGGCTTCGGGGATCTAGACCCTCTTTACAGACGGCACCTCAAATGCAAAAGGGTCCGTACTTGGCATCGTGTTGAAGCCACAAATAGGGAAGGTAGTTAGACAATCTATTAGGACTATGAAATTGATTAACAACGAGGTCGAATATGAGGCTATGATTGTAGGTCTCGAACTAGCCAAAAGCTTAGGGCAGAGGTGATCGAAGCTAAGTGCGACTCCCTCCTCATGGTTAACCAAGTTAATAGGACGTTCGAAGTCAGAGAAGAACGAATGCAAAGGTACCTTGATAAGTTGCAGGTAACATTACATTGATTAAAGGAGTGGACTCAACAACACGTACCTCGCGATCAAAACAGTGAGGTCGATGCCCTTGCTAACCTAGGGTCGGCGGTCGAGGACGGTGAGTTCAACTCGGAGGTGGTCGTACATCATGAGATCGGTAAAGGAAGAAGGCCACACCGAGATAAACTCTACAAGCCTGACTTGGGAGTGGAGAAAAAATATATAGAATATCTGAAGAAAAGAAGACTGCCCTCGGATACAAAAGAATCAATGGCCCTGTGTATGAAGGCAACCTAGTTTATCTTGTCCGAAGACAGAACCCTATTCAGAAAAACGTTCGATGGCCCACTAGTGATATGTCTAGGACTAAGAGATATTGAGTACGTTCAGAGGGAAGTTCACGAGGGAACCTGCGCAAATCATTCAGGCATCGAATCATTGGTTCGAAAGGTAACTAGAGTCGGCTACTACTGAATCGACATGGAAAAGGACGCAAAGGAGTTTGTACAAAAATGTGATGAATGTCAAATACGTGCACTGATGATTCATCAACCCGAGGAGCTGTTGCATTCAGTTTTGTCACCATGGTCGTTCATGAAATGGGGAATGAACATCGTTGGCCCCCTTCAATCGGCACCAGATAAGGCTCAATTTATATTGTTTATGACTGGCTATTTTTCTAAGTAAGTGGAGGCCCATGCATACAAGAAGGTCACGGAGAAGGAATTCATCGATTTCAATTGGGACCAGGTCATATATCGGTTCGAAATGCGGCCGAGATCGTATGCGACAATGGGAAACAGTTCATCGGCAGCAAAGTAAGTAAGTTCCTCGAGGACCATAAGATCAGAAGGATCCTATCAACAACCTACCACCCCAGCAGGAACGGACAGGCAGAATCACTGAACAAACCATACTCCAAAACCTCAAAAAGAGGTTAACCGACACAAAAGAAAAATGGAAAAAAATACTGCCCGAAGTCCTATGGGAATACCGTACGACCTCGAATTCCAGTACCAAGGCCACCCCGTTCTCACTGGTTTACGCCGCCAAATATCTAATACCGGTCGAAGTCAGAGAACCAAGTCTCAAGCTCCGATATGCAACCAAGGAAACAAACGACGAGGCCATGAATACGAGCCTAGAGCTATTATATGAAAGGAGCGAAGCCGCCCTTGTCCGGTTGGCCTCCCAAAAAAATGGATCGTTAGATATTACAATCGAAGGGCCAACATTCGACACTTGAATATCGGGGAATTGGTGTTAAGGAAGGGCACACTAAGAACTCGAACCCGAACAAAGGGAAGCGGGGCTGAACTGGAAAGGATCGTATCAAATTATCGAGATCACCGGAAAGGGATCATACAAACTCGGAGCAATGAATGGCGAACGACTACCGAACAACCGGAACGTAACTCACTTGAAGTGATACTACTGCTAAGGTATGACCTCTTTCATTCTTTTTACTTATTTTCATTTTGAACTAACACTTGCAGGAAACTGTTGAAGAACGATATAGTTTTTAGGCCTGAAAGCACGCGTTGCACTCATTTTTCCAATAACCGGTTTTGTCCAAAATAGATTTTTCGGCAGGGTTTTTAACGAGGCAACAGTAAATCGTGCTAACTTAGAATCACAGTCCTATTACGAACCGGTACCGAAGACCACAACAACAGTATTCGAGGTCTCTCTGTGTTAGGTCCCGAACACTTGGGGGCATTACCCTCGGATAGAGACTTTAGCAAAGAAAGAAACTTTGTGATTGAATGGTCTCGGCTCAATTGATAGGATTGATTGTAAGGGACAAATGGTCAAATAAATTGTGCCTGCATAGAGTTCTAGAATGACACAAAGCGTGTATACATGTGTAACTTTTACGCACACGAATAAAACGAAGTCTCCACCTTGCGGATAAATATCTTGTCCCTTAAAAAAGTTTTTCTTTTTTCTTAAGGAATTTCCTAGATCCGATCCCCTAAAGGTATCGATCCCAAGGGCTGCCTTAATCCGAGTACAAACGGTCACTCCCACTTGAGGACTCTGTCCAAAGACAATCTCGGACGGCCCGGGATATCAAAGCCCCGAGGCACAAGACCTATTAGGCAACGCCCGAACCTTAAAGGTTATGGCCATCCCCATTGGGGGACTGTTATCTTAGACATGCCCAGATAACTCGGGGTAACAAGACCACCAGGAAACGCCCAAACTAAAAAGGATATGGCCATATTAAAATGGCTCAGAGACATCCGAGGACTGTAACAAAAAACAAGGCCTTCAAATTTACTTAACCAGTTCTAAAGGCTAACCTTGGAAAACAATAATCTAAAAAATTATAAGTACTATGGGGAAAAGTTTCCTGTCAGACCGAATCCCCACGATGCCTTAAACAAAATAATGTCAAAGGCAAGTCATGTTCAAACCTCTGAACATGACCTAACTATTCCATGCTAAGCCATTTCGATCTTTGCAAACATAAAGAATAAAGCAAAGGAAAATAAAACTCAGAAATTGTCGAAGGGAAAAGAAAGCATCGTATAATATATATACATATAGTCTTTGCAAAGGCCAAACAGCCTTAACAAAAAATACAAAAATACAAAAAACAAAGTAAAATGTACAAGACAATCATACGGCCTGGTCTTCACCGGAACCCGCCTCTTCGCCAGGGTCTTCGGAGTCTCCTCCACCCTCGGATCTACTCAAACCCTGGGAGCCTTCTTCATCCTCGGGATAAGCCAACTTCTTGTCCTCGGCTTCGAGCCCCTTAGCACTCTCAATTTTGACCAACAAGTTGAAACCCTGAGCACCAATCTCCTCGATGGCCTCTCTTCACGATTGCTATTTTGTATGCTCGATGAAAGACTTCGTTCGATCTTGGGCCGCCTCGGCATCAGCTTTATATTGGGACACCATCTCGTCTGCATCGGCTTTAACCACCATGACCACCGACTTAGCAGTTTCAAGCTCCTTGGCAAGATTTTCTTGATCGGAGACGGCCGCACTTAGCTGAGACTGGAAATCCTCAACCTTATTTGCATTCACCTCGGCCTTTTCCTTTGTCGCTCGAATCTGGGTCTCACTCAACATCAGTTTCACCCGAGCAATCTCCTTTTCCGAGGCTAGGCGGTCCATCCTGCCTCTTCATTCGTCGGTCTCGGCCTTGACAGTATCTATCTCAGCTCGAAGTTGGTCGATCTGATCGATTTTCTATTAGACCTACAGATTTTGACCGTTAGTCACCGAGTCTAGCTCATCATCAGTAACCTCATTTATTTTTACCTACTTTGACCAAGTCGGCATGCTCCTTCCGAGCCACCTCTAGCTCAGCTCGGAGGCTCATAGCCTCCCATTCACGGTGCTCACTAAGAAGTTTGTATGTATCTCTCTTCTCAGGTAGCCCTAGTACCTTTCCCTCTAGCTAGTTCAACTCGTCCTGATATCAGAGAAAAGTCTCATGATGAAGCACCGAGGCCTACAGACACAAAGAAAAATGTTAGGATTATCTAAAAATAAGTCTAAGTATCAAGAGATATCTAAAGTTACCCGGTTTAGGCCTCTTGTGCTTCATTGAACATGAAAGGTGTGTCTACCTCGTTCATTATGGCTTGGTCTTCCTCGGTTACAAGACATCGAAGGTAGCTAGCCACCCCTACAGGGCCAGAGAGAACCCGGGCATCCTCCGGAATGGAGATGATGGTCAACCACTTTCGATATCCACACTCAAAGCTCGGAACCGATTGATTAGTTTAGAGCTTGATGAAGGCCCGCTTGATCCCGAAGATGGTGTCACGACACAAATTTCCCTCCGTTGGGTATCGTGATGGAACCTAGCACTAGGGACTAGGTACGCCTAATATTTACTGAATAACAACAATAATAAAGGAAGTCTAATAGTCTCGATATAGAAATCTTGACAGAATTTACAATTTCCCAAAACCAGTAATATAAGTCATAAGCTTTAAGGAATCTACACTAACATCTCTAAATACCATTGTTCGGAATAAATACAACAGTGTATGAATACTACTTGTAAGAAGGTGACTCCGAAATCACGAACGCTGAAACGGTTTTACCTCGAGTCTCCACAACAGCAATCGCGCTGCTAGCTATCGATGAACTGATATGCAAAAACCTGGGATTTGCACACAAAACTGTGCAGAAGAGTAGCATGAGCACACCACAGCGGTGCCCAGTAAGTATCAAGACTAAAATCGGTGGAGTAGTTACGAGGACTAGTCAAGACACCCACTGGCCTAATAAATTAAACAAACATACGTATAGAAATGACATGACTTGACACCTGTCTAATGGCTACACCATATAATTATCAACATAACCAGTACAAAACAGAAGAAAGATACAGCAAATAACACAGAACATCGTAATATTAAACAGAAGAAAGGACGGGGGTGCGAATCAAAGCGGAAACCACAACACAATAAAAACAATAGTAACTCAGCACTGCAATAATTGCTCCCCTCAAGCCTTAGTCAAAAACTCCTACAATTTAGTCAATTCTTCCAGTGAAACCTTTAAATCGTAAGTTTATATTGAAAGCTTTAAAAATATCATCATTTCATTTTGAGTAAAGTCCCCTTTGAACTACACTTCCTCCAACGATATATTACTATACTCTACAGAACGAAAACCTCAAACACAAATTCCTTTCAATAAAAGCTTTTCAAATGTACTTTTCTAGTAAATGTTTTCTAACATAGCTTCTTTCAAATAAATGCTTTTCAAACATTCCTTTGGAAAATAATAACCTTGCAAACATAGTTTCCTTCAAAGTTAATGCCTTTAAACTTTACTTTTCAATAATTGTCTTTCAGACGTAGTTCCCAATAGAACAAGTGCACGGCATCACCCTTCGTGCTTTTACTCTCGTCCTCCCCATAGAAATTGACCAATATGGCACGTAAATTAAGAAAATTAAACAAGTAAAAGACATGGACAGGGCAACAATAATGAGATAAAGGTCAAGTACAGGACAATAATAACAAGTCACACCAAATATGTAAGTACAACAATAACAGCTCAAAGTACGGCACACATATACACGGGGAAAAAGATATCACATCATAATGCATGTCCCTCGTCCTCACCTGCACGGAAACACCCTTTGTGCTATGTACTCACTCACAATATTACGCATGGCATAACCCTTCCTACTTTTACTCTCAATAATATGGAACGTCATCACCCTTCGTGCTCTTTTAATTTCAATAATATGGCACGACATCAACCTTCGTGCTTTACACTCTTTTCTCACATGATAATGAATATAAATAATGGAACAACATCACCCTTCGTTCTTTACACTCTTTCCTCACATGATAATGCATATGAAATGGCACGGCATCACCCTTCGTGCTTTACACTCTTTCTCACCCAAACAAATGAAATGATAGCATTCAGACAAGGGAATCAACAGCATAAACAATCATAGAAATATATTATACCGGCAAGGGAGTCAACAATGGAAACAACATCATCAACAACATGAACAATAATAGAAACCATACGGTCCCGGCAAGGGATTCAACAATGGAAACAACATCATCAACAACATGAACAATAATAAAAATCATCCGGTCCCAGCAAGGGAGTCAACAATGGAAACAACATCATCAACAACATGAACAATAATAGAAACCATACGGTCCCGGCAAGGGATTCAACAATGGAAACAACATCATCAACAACATGAACAATAATAAAAATCATACGGTCCCAGCAAGGGAGTCAACAATGGAAACAATAACATCAACAGCATAAATAATAATAGAACCCATATTTCCTCAACAAGGGATTCAATAATGGAAACAATATCATCCCGGCAAGGGAAACAGCTACAACCAATCTCACTTAAACAATTAGCTTCACGGAATAAACTCAGTTTGAACAATGCTCGGTAATAGGCAACACCAAGGAAATACCATCAACACGGATGATTATCAACTAAACCGAAGTAGCACTTAAAAGAAAATCATATAACTCACAATGTACGACTCACAGGCATGCTTGACACCAAAGTATAGATATTCCAATTTCTGCTAAACAATTATAGGGCGAGATTATGCTAGTTCTAGTCAAGTAGGCAGTTTATAAAGGAAGATAAGGCACAATGGTAGGAAAGGTAAAGTCTTCATTTAAGTAAATTAAGATCAAATAAGAAACAAGGAACACTAAGCAAGTAATTTCTAATTTGAACAGGAAGAGATGAAACTAGCAATCAGGAACTCAAATGTAATAATTATAACTTCATATACGGGGAATATAAGGACCTATGAATCCTAAAGGGCCAACCTATTTGCAAATAAGTCCGAGTACACACTCATCACCTCGCGTACACGGGCTACAATCAACACAGAAGACTCAATCCTAAGGGGTAGTTCCCCCACACAAGGTTAGGCAAGATACTTACCTCAAAGACGACAAAATCAACTAAAACAACTTCAAAATACACATATAACGTATAAGGAACTATTCTGAATAATAAAGTTTCAATCTTTACAAAATTATAAAAATCGACCCAAAAATCGACCCCCGAGCCCCCACCTCGAAACCTGACAAAATTTACAAAAACCGAATACCCCTTCCAATACGAGTTCAACCATACAAACTTTATCTAATTCCGATATCATTTGGTCCTTCAAATCATGATTTTTCAGTTTAGGAATTTTCTTTCAAAATCCACAATTTCCCCAACTCAAACACAATTTATATGATAAAAACAAGGACTAATTCATGGATTATATTGAATTCTAGTTGAAGAACACTTACCCATTTGATTTGTATGAAAATCCCTTGAAGCATCGCCAAGAACCGAGCTCTAGAAGTCAAAATATGATAAAAATGGCGAAACCCTCAGTTTTGAAAACTTATATTCTGTCCAGTCATTTAGTTCATTGCAAACGCGGAGAAAGGGATGCGTTCGCGAAGAAGGGAAGTTGAAGTTGCCCAGTTGAACTATGTGAATGCGACACTGTGTACGCGAACGCGGAGAAGGGGAACAGGGACCTACGCAAACGCGCAGGGAAGGATGCGAACGCATAGAAGGAGTTAAGGCTGCCCGGGAAATAAGCCCCTTCGCGAACGCGACATGATGAGTGTGAACGCGGAGAAAAAGGGAGCATGGATTATGCGAACTCAGGAGGAGGTGTGCGAACGCGTAGAAGGAAAATTGGGCTGCCCAGAGAAGACTCATCACAAACGCATTAGAGTGAACGCGAACGCGAAGGAGGAATCAGCTGACAGACATCAGCAGTGCAAATTTGGAGAAAATTTACCCGAAACCTATCCGAAACACACCCGAGGCCTCCCGGGACCCCGTATATTCACTCAAACAAGTCATATAACCTAACACGAATTCGCTCGAGGTTTCATATCAAATAAAATAACACCAAAACGACGAATCAACCCAAAAATCAAACTTATGAATTTTCAAATATTCAAATATAAAAACTCGCGCCGAAACCTATCAATTCAACCTGGAATGACGTGAAATTTTGCAGACAAGTCACAAATAACACAATGAACCTACATCCATTCCGGGAATTCCATTCTGGTCCCGATATCAAAATTTCACCTATTGGCCGAAATCGCCGAAATTCTAACTTTTGCCAAATTACCCTACGGACCTCCAAAACCATTTCCGGACGCGCGCATAAGTCCAAAATCATCATACAAAGCTGTTGACATTAACCAAAACTCATTTCGTGGCTGTTTACACAAAAGTCAAACCTCCGGTCAACTTCCATCACTTAAGCTTCAAAATTTGAGATTTTCCTCCCAATTCGACTCGGGATTATCCGGTAACTGAATCCAACCACGCACGCAGGTTGATATACATAATGTGAAGTTGTTCATGACCTTACGCCATCGAACGGAGTTTAAATTTTTAAAACGACCGGTCGGGTTGTCACATTCTCCCCCTCTTAAAACAAACATTCGTCCTCGAACGTGCCAAGATTCACCTCGATCTCATCCAATCATTGAATGTACACTTCCAAAACACACCCACGGGTGATCCCACGTCAGCCCAACCTACATAAGCCCGATGACACAATCACAACTGCAATATAGCCTTCTCATCACCACCGATAAGCCTCATACCTCAATTTTTCACCTTCTACTAATTTCCAAAATACCCGATTCTAAATCCATATCCAACATTAACCTCGACCAACTGCATTAACTCATGACTATACCCATAAGGCACGACCACACAACATAGCACATCACACCTAGGCTCAAATAACACTTTTGATCACAATAGTTGCCCGAAATCAACTCTAACATTGGCAATTAGCCCCACATCTGAACGAACTCTGTTTCCAAGCCCCATAATACTAATAATGATGCAATGACATGAAGACCTCATCATTAGACACCCGAATCACCAAGCCACAACTAACACCACCGGGCATACATCTCGCAAGCTAAAACTAAAGGAGCACATAACGAAAAATGACTGAATATGAAAAGAGAAACATATAAAGGAACTATCAAACATGCCCATAGGCACAACTCTCTATCAATACTGACTTGCCAAATGAAATATAACAAGGAAGAAGCAAAGCATATGAAAAAACAACAAGGATCCCATCCCGATAAAATTTCCACCGCGGTACTCAGTCCGGTCCAAACATATCGAATCACAAATATCACGGGGACCTCGTCCTCAACTCTAAATCACATACCAAAAATATATCATACCAATTGAAATTCCTCCACTAACTCATCTCGGCTGATAAAATCATAACGCTAACTGAACTCACATCTCGATGGAGTATCAAACCACAGCTCGTAAACAAAATACTTAGGAAAATCACATAAAGCTTACCACGAAGGACAACAAGAACTCATTTCCAGTTTCACCACTATCAAGGATGAATAAAACAATGATAGACGCGGCCTGCAAAACATGAAACTCATTTATCAATAAAGCAACAAATAAGGGAACTCGTCCCGACCATCAGAACAATAGTGAGACACAAATGGTGCCCCTATGGAGAAGATCAAAACATACATGTATGATAACATATGACCCAACGGTCTCCAGCCTACTATATGAAATACATCAACGGGTCGGGCATCCCCCTCTTGGGCGCCCTATACTCACCCGAATACCTTGTTATAACACTCCTGCCTGAATCCTGGAACCATCTCTCACTTTGTGGCTAACATCTCCACGCTCAAAACAACCTCTCTGCCGACGTGGCTATGGAAACCATACAATACGATTCCTCTAAGACCCATGAGTAGCTGAAAACCCCATGCGAAGATGGTATTTCAAACTGAACTGGCTGACCCAAAATTCTCTACCGTGTCGTAACTTGCCTCCATAATACGGACCAGTAGATTTCTCCGATCTACGAGGCCTCTTTGCCTCCCTGAACTCTCTCTCCTGATCTCATATGTCCTTTCGCTCCCAGTCCTACATGCTCTCTAACCGGCGAGCGATCCCTACTACATGCTAAAACGAGGCATCCTACTCTAACTCTCGAGTCCTACTAAAGCGAATATCATGCATGGGTCCCTCAACTAATCTACAGACTCGCCTCCTAACTAAAGCAACCAAGTGAGGAGCATATATGGCCAACTCACTGAATCCGACATAGTGCTCCAACACTAACATAGTGCACTGGCAAAACTGCCTAAACTCCGCATGACATGCATCTCGGAGGAACTGGAGTGCAAACTCCCTCAAAAGTATCTCTGAAACCTGAATCCATGAAAGTGAAGCTGACTCGGCCAGACTACCCCAACGCATATGCCTGCCACTACTGACAAACCGCTCCTCTGAGATGAGACGTGACTAAAATAATCCCGCTCGTCTCCACAATACCCGAAGTACGAAAAATGTAGTGACACTTCTCCAGGAAACCCTGGGCATCATCTGTCGCCAACCCACTGAAAGATAGGAGGGTGGTACTTCCTGTACTCTCAAGTCCAAGGTATCCTTCCTCCGATGTTGTTGCCCTAACCACGGGCTGAATTGAAACCACATGTCGTGCTGCCATGACTACTGGAACATGACCAATATGATCTCGCTGCTTTGGAGTGTAGAAGGTGGGAGTTTGAACTCCTCCCCCGATCCATGGAATAGCCGGTGGACCAGAATCAATCCCGCATGAGTCAATGTACCAATCGTACTTGATAACTGCGCCAAGGTCTCCTGAAGTTCGGGGTAGCAACAGGCACCTCTAGTACCTGTCCCCAAAATTGAACTATTGGCGGCTCCTCAATAGCTGTAATGGTAGTCACCTTAACTGCGATACGTGCTCCTCGTCGGCCTCTATCTCTGACCCTTGCGACATTTTCTTCGGGGTAACATCATCAGGAGCCACAGTTCGTGTCCTCACCATCGGTGAGAGAATGGAACGATAATTTCAAACTTCAAGATCAATGAACTCACACGATAGGAATGAAGGAAGTGAAATTGTCCTAATAGTTTCGCAGCCTCTCGAAGATAAGTACAAACGTCTCCGTACCGATCCGCAAGACTCTACTAAACTGGCTAATGGCTCGTTGCACCTATGAACCTAGAGCTCTTATACTAACTCCTCACGACCCAAATTTCCCTCCGTTGGGTATCGTGATGGCACATAGTCTTAGGGACTAGGTAAGCCTAACATTTACTGAATAACAACAATAATAAAGGAACTCTAACAGTCTCGATATAGAAATCTTGACAGAATTTAAAATTTCCCAAAACCGGTAATACAAGTCATAAGATTTAAGGAATCTACACTAACATCTCTAAATACCACTGTTCGGAATAAATACAACAGTGTATGAATACTACTTGTAAGAAGGTGACTCCGAAACCGAAACGCTGAAGCGGTTTTACCTCGAGTCTCCACAACAGCAACTGCGCTGCTAGCTATCGATCAACTGATATGCAAAAACCTGGGATCTGCACATTAATGTGCAGAAGAGTAGCATGAGCACACCACAGCGGTGCCCAGTAAGTATCAAGACTAACCTCGGTAGAGTAGTGACGAGGACTAGTCAAGACACCCACCGGTCTAATAAATTAAACAAAGATACGTATAGAAATGACATGACATGACACCTGTCTAATGGCTACACCATATAATTATTAACATAACCAGTACAAAACGGAAGAAAGATACAGCAAATAACACAGAACATCGTAATATTACACAGAAGAAAGGACGGGGGTGCGAATCAAAGCGGAAACCACAACACAGTAAAAACAATAGTAACTCAGCACTGTAATAATTTCTCCCCTCAAGCCTTAGTCAACAATTCCTACAATTTAGTAAATTCTTCGAGTGAAACCTTTAAATCGTAAGTTTATATTGAAAGCTTTAAAAATATCATCATTTCATTTTGAGTAAAGTCCTCTTCGAACTACACTTCCTCCAACGATATATTACTATACTCTACAGAACGAAAACCTCAAACACAAATTCCTTTCAATAAAAGCTTTTCAAATGTACTTTTCTAGTAAATGTTTTCTAACATAGCTTATTTCAAATACATGCTTTGCAAACATTCCTTTGGAAAATAATAACCTTGCAAACATAGTTTCCTTCAAAGTAAATGCCTTTAAACTTTACTTTTCAATAATTGTCCTTCAGACGTAGTTCCCAATAGAACAAGTGCACGGCATCACCCTTCGAGATTTTACTCTCGTCCTCCCCATAGAAATCGACCAATATGGCACGTAAATTAAGCAAATTAAACAAGTAAAAGACATGGACAGGGAAACAACAATGACATAAAGGTCAAGTACATGACAATAATAACAAGTCACGCAAAATATGTAAGTACAACAATAACAGCTCAAAGTACGGCACACGTATACACGGGGAAACAGATATCACATCATAATGCATGTCCCTCGTCCTCACCGGCACAGATATCACATCATCGCGTAGTTCTGTGTGTTCCTTCATCGCGTTCGCACCTCATTTTACGAGATCGCATCGTAGAAGCATGACCTTGAGCACTGGTACATATTACTCTTCGCGTTCGCGTATCTCCCATCGCGTTCGCAGTAGCCTTCCCCTTACTCACGATCGCGTAGAGCATTTCCTTGGGCAGTGGCTTTTCCGCTTCCGTGATCGCATAGATCCAGTTGCGATCGCAGTGGTTTAAGCCTGGGCAGCATTCCTCTCCTTCTCCGCGATCGCAATCAATGTTCCGCGATCGCGCTTCATTAAACATCTGAGTAGAATATATGTTTATCAAAATCGGGGTTTCACTATTTTTAACATATTTAGACTTTTAGAACTCAGTTTTTGGTGATTCTTTGAGGGGTTTTCACAAAAATCGAATGGGTAAGTGGTCTTTAACTAGAATTAATTATATTTCATGAATTAGTTCTTGTTTTTATCATTTAATTTGTGTTTTGGGTTGAGGAAATTGTGGGTTTTGAAAGAAAACTTCTAAGATGAAATTTCCTGATTTGAAAGACCAAATGACATCGGAATTTGATAAATTTAGTATGGGTGAACTCTTATCGGAATGGGTAACCGGAATTTGTAAAATTTGTCGGGTTCCTAGGTGCGAGCTCGGGGGGTCGACTTTTGGGTCGATTTTCATAAATTAGTAAAGATTGATACTTTATTATACAGAATCATTCCTTATACGTGTTATGTGTATTTTGAAGTTGTTTTAGTTGATTTTGAGTCGTCCGAGGTCTTTCCGCCCGAGAAGTTCACTTTTGAGTATCTGGTTGTCGTCTTTGAGGTAAGTATCTTGCCTAACCTTGTGTGGGGGAACTACCCCTAGGATTGAGTCTTCTTTGTTGATTGTAGTCCGTGTATGCGAGGTGACAAGTGCGTACTCGGACTTATTTGCTAATAGATTGGCCTTTTAGGATTCGTAGGTCCTTATGCTACTTGTGAATGAGTTGTCATTGTCACATTTAAATCCTTGGTGGTTAATTTCATCCCTTCCTGCTTAAATTAGAGTTACTTGCTTTTGGATTCCTTCGTTGGCTATTCGATCTTACTTGACTTAACTGAGTATTTTACCTTCTTTATTAGTATGCTATATTTTCTTCATAAATTTCCTAATTGACTAGAATTAGTATTACTTGCTCTATAATTGCTTAGCAGTAATTGGAATATCTATACGTTG
This sequence comes from Nicotiana undulata, assembly GCA_005239495.1. NCBI lineage: Eukaryota > Viridiplantae > Streptophyta > Magnoliopsida > Solanales > Solanaceae > Nicotiana > Nicotiana undulata. The sequence goes on from ML280751.1 coordinate 47,708, forward strand.
GTGTCAAGCATGACCAAGAGTCGTATATTGTGATTTATATGATTCTCCCTTAAGTGCTACTTAGGTTTAGTTAGATAATTTTCCATGTTGATGGTATTTCCTTGGTGTTGCCTATCACTCAGCACGGTTCAAGCTGAGTTTATTCTGTGAAGCTAATTGTCTAAGTGAGATTGGTTATAGTTGCTTCCCTTGCTGGGATGATTTGGTTTCTTTGGTTGTGAACTTGAATATATAGGATCGTTGCTATATTTGCCTTGCTTTCCCTCGTTATGTTTCTTCTCCTTGTGCTTGGCATTCCTTTAAGTGGCTACTTCTTATGAGGGAGTTTTTACCATTCTTGTGATTCAAGTCTTTGTATTGATTTTCTAATCGCACCTTGTGTACTGTCTTGGTTGTTTTTGCGCCTGTTGTGGCAATGTATGTTGTTTCTGTCGGATTCTGGTTGTTTCCTCAGTGGCTGCATTGCATATTTAAATTGGGACTACGGACGAGATTCCGGGAGCTTTCCCCCTGTACTTCAATGCATATTTAAATTGGGACTACGGACGAGATTCAGGGAGCTTTCCCCCTCAACTGAATTGCATGACAAATTCTTAGTTACGGACTGAGTTCCAGTGGTTTTATCATTGAGGAGATTGGGATCGGAAGATATATATATATATATATATATATATATATATATATTGAAAAGTATTTGTCTTGTAGAAAAATGATATTTGAAAGAGCGGTTACTGGGAAAGTATATTCGAACACCACGTATTTTGAAGGAACTATGTTTTAAAGACTTCTCCTCATAAAGATATATAAATATACATTCAGAGAAAATATGTTTCAAAGAAGATTTCTCTGTTCCGAAATGATTATACCTTTAAAGCTTTCGATATAAACTCACGATTTAAAGGTTTTCACTCGAAGGTTTGACCAATTTTATTGAGTTATTGGCTAAGGCCTGATGTGAATAAATTGATGCAGTTCTGAGTTTCTTGTGTTTTATTGGGTTGTGATTCCCGACATTTAGCTTGCATTCTTTCCATCCTCATTGTGTATTTCTATTATGTTGTCCGTTGATTTCATTTGCTGAATTTTCTTCCGTATTATTCTATCGTACCTTTAATTATATCGAAAAAATCTTTAGATAGATATTATGTTTCGGTCATTTTTACATTTATGTCTTTCTACTTATTAGACCAGTGGTGTCTTGACTAGTCCTCGTCACTACTTCACCGATGTTAGTCTTGATACTTACTGGGCACCGCTGTGGTGTGCTCATACTACACTTCTGCGCATTTTTGTGTGCAGATCCAGGTAATTGTTGCCATTATGTACGTGGATCCTTGATGAGGAGACTCAAGGTAACCTGTTGCTGCGTTCATAGGCTTCAGAGTCACCTTCTTGTATTTACTATCCATACCCTGTTGTATTCATTCTGAACAGTGGTAATTAGAGGTTTTGAGTAAATTCGTAGAGCTTATGACTTGTATTTACCGGGTTTTTGGAAATTGTAAACTTTGTCAAGATTTCTATATCGAGACTGTTATATTTCCTTTATTATTGTTGTTGTTCAGTGAAAATGTTAGGCTTACCTAGTCCCTAAGACTAGGTTCCATCACGATACCCAACTGAGGGAAATTCGGGTCGTGACAAAAACATATAAGGAGCTATTACGAATAATAAAGTTTCAATCTTTGCAAAATTATAAAAATCGACCCAAAAGTCGACCCCCGCACCCGCACCTCAGAACCCGACAAAATTTACAAAAAAACCGAATACCCCTTCCAATACGAGCTCAACCATACAAAATTTATCTAATTATGATATCATTTGGTCCTTCAAATCATGATTTTTCAGTTTAGGAATTTCAAAATCCACAATTTCCCCAACTCAAAACACAATTTATATGATAAAAACAAGGACTAATTCATGGAATATATTTAATTCTAGTTGAAGAAAACTTACCCATTCGATTTATGTGAAAAACCCTCAAACAATCGCCAAGAACCGAGCTCTAGAAGTCAAAATATGATAAAAATGGTGAAACCCTCGGTTTTGAAAACTTATATTCTGTCCAGGCATTTTGTTCATCGCGAACGCGGAGAAAGGGATGCGTTCGCGAAGAAGGGAAGTTGAAGCTGCCCAGTTTAACTATGTGAATGCGGCACTATGTACGCGAATGCGTAGGGAAGGATGCGAACGCGTAGAAGGAGTTAAGGCTGCCCAGGAAATAAGCCCCTTCGCGAACGCGACATGATGAGTGTGAACGCAGAGAACAAGGGAGCATGGCTTATGCGAACGCAGGAGGAAGTGTGCGAACGCATAGAAGGAAAATTGGGCAGCCCAGAAAAGACTCATTGCGAACGCATTAGAGAGAACGCGAACGCGAAGGAGGAATCAGCTGACAGACATCAGCAGTGCAAATTTGGAGAAAATTGACCCGAAACACACCCGAGGCCTACCCGGACCCCGCCTAATCACTCAAACAAGTCATATTACCTAACAAGGATTCGCTCGAGGTTTCATATCACATAAAACAACACCAAAACGATGAATCACCCAGAAATCAAACTTATAAATTTTCAAATCTTCAAATATCAAAACTAGCGCCGAAACCTATCAATTCAAATCGGAATGACGTGATATTTTGCAAACAAGTCACGAATAACACAACGAACCTATAACCATTCCCGGAATTCCATTCCGGGCCTGATATCAAAATTTCACCTATCGGCCGAAATTTTCCAGATTCTAACTTTCGCCAAATTACCTCAAATTACCCTACGGACCTCCAAAACCATTTCCGGATGCGCGCCTAAGTACAAAATCATCATATGAAGATGTTGACATTAACCAAAACTCATTCTGAGGCCGTTTACACAAAATTCAAACCTCCGGTCAACTTCTATCACTTAAGCTTCAAAATTTGAGATTATCCTCCCAATTCGACTCCGGATTATTCGGTAACTGAATCCAACCATGCACGCAGGTTGATATACTTAATGTGAAGTTGTTCTTGACCTTACGTAACCGAACATAGTTTAAATTTTTAAAACGACCGGTCGGGTCGTTATAGGTGGACTCTTCTTCGGCACCTCTAAGTCACCCAATCTAGTGACATCCTCTGTCACGGTAGAATCCATGCCATAAAAAAAGCCGCGGATGGGGATGTCTGCTCCATGGGCCCTCTTGTTGGGACGTTCTTTAACCGTCTGAACCTATTATACATGGACTCAGTCAACAAAGTTGACTCACTGATGTCTATCACATTAAGTACCTCCTTCGGGGCATTGCCCACATCCCGGGAAGCCTCGACCACGGCCTCCTCGTCGGCCTCCAAAGCTTGAGGAAGATTGGCCTCGCCTCTCTCTCTGGTTCGAAGGCCCTTTTCCCCTCGAGACGTGAGGGCTCGCGGACCACCAAATCAAATGCTTCTCCTTCTTCTTCGAACTCGTCCCTAAGTCGGTGAGTCCGGAGATGGTGCTCGGGCGCTGGTGCTTTCTTTGGCTTCGCGCACCAACCTTCACCTTGGTTTCTTTTTCTCCAAGCTCAGAGAACTTGGAGACCTTTTTAGTTTCTTCTCTCCACTCTGTCTCGGAGCAGGGGACTCGGTGGGGAAGTTCTCACCACCGGATGGAGGCCTCAGCGTGACGTCCTTGGGTAAACCTGCAAAAGGAAATAAGGGGACTATATGTATATGGTCGAGGGACTGCATTCAGGACCCGAGCGATAGCTGCACCACAACAAAGCATCGATAAGAAGGAAGGAATAAAGCGTAAAATAAAATTATGAAAACAAAATTTTGGGATCAGGTCCAAAGTCCTCGACATGTGCTCAGTTGGGGAACGACATGTGCTTAATTGGGATCAAGTCCAAAGTCCTCACTCAGACAAAATAGCCTAACCAGCCTCGATCACGATCTTCATCAATACTCGAGAATGGGGCTATACTAGCCCGACGCGTGATCTTGATCAGTCCCCCCCTCCCCAACCCCCTGAAAGATTCGGGGACTGTATAGGCGCATTAGGTGGTCGACGGTGAACGAGCACCCTTTGATCTTTCTTACAAAGAACTGAAGCAGGATCACGATCCTCCAGAATGAAGGGTGAATTTGACCAAGGCATACCTCATATCTTGTGCAGAAGTTGATGATTACCGTATCTAATGGGCCCAATTTAAAGGGATAAGTGTAAACACTTTAGTATCCCTCTACATGGGTGGTGATGTCTTTATCGGGCCTGGGAACCACCACGTGCTTGTCAACCCAATTGCATCTTTTTTTACCGTAGGGAGGACCTCTTCAGTGATCAAGCATATTTTTATCGAGACCTCCTCTTGTACTGCGGAAGGTTTTTCAACCTTTAAATCAGCGGTTACCGCGCATCCTCCACGGACGAAAAGTTTTGATGGGGGTTCCGGTACTGGTTCCTTGACAACAGTACGCGAAACGGTCTCCTCGGTAGCCGGTCGCGAGGTAGAAGGAGTTTCTTTTTGGGGAACGGTTTTTGAAGTCTTCACCGTTTCTTTGAAAATGGAGGGAAAATTAGGAAAAAGAGGAAGTTAAAGGAGTGCACTTGATGGTTTGGGATGAAGACGAACAAAAAGTTCTTATAAAAGATCTCAAATTACCAGGATGTAAGTGCCAGAAAATATTAAGATTTCTAAAGTACGAGGACAGAAGGTTTGGATGTAAAGTTTGAATGAAAATTAGGAGGTATTTATAGTTTTTCATCGACGGTTTGCATCTAGAAATGGACGAGTGGCAACTGACAAGCATTTAATAGCATCAAGACTTGACTGACGAGACGTTTCGTTTGTTTTGTCGTTTCTATCGCGGGTTATCGAAGTAAGAATTGGAAGCTCTTTTCATTTCTCGTCGTCTACTCACTGAAAATGAGGGGACTATCTGTATAAGGTCAAAATCGAGCTCGCCTACGACATGGTAGTTCAGGCTCCGAACATGGCAATAAAGGATTGAATCCCACCAGGCTAAAAGTAGGGGTTGGAACGCCTGCCTTGGAGAATATTCAGGGCGTGGTCCCGGAATCGATCATAGCCCCGAACGAGCTCGAAGAAATATTGTTAGCATAACAGAAGACCGAGATATTTGTGACCGATTGGATATTACAACGGGAATCTCGGCACGTATCAATAAGGAACCGGCAATCTGCAAATCAAGAGATGTTTTACCTTTTATAGAGTTGTACTAAAGTAGGACTCATCTACTATATAAAGGGGGTCTAGTAATTCATTTTACACGTTGTAACACACATTCTAGAGCAATACATTATTACTTCTCTCTTTAAGCTCTTTATATTTTGTATCTTCATACCGATCGAAGTGCATCCGGTCCGAGGTTGATTAACCTTCCAAGACCGAGACTGTTCAATTCGTGTGGTTTGAATTTACTCTATCATTGTTTATTTTCATTGCAACATAATTTCATTTTGTGTCAAGTTAATCCGCGTATCCTTAAAACCACTTACAAATTTAATTGTTATCCGATTTTCAGGGTAACAATATATTTTGTGGATTATTGATTTTTAAAACTGCTATACAATGTAGTTTTCCCAATAAAATACCCCAAGGAATGGTTTGAGATTTTATCATTGCTTAGCAATTTTTTTATAAAGTGGCCTTAACTTTAAAGAATTCGTTGGGCAAAAACTAAATTTGCCCGTCAGGCATATGTTCTAGTTCAAATATGTGCATAATATAAGGTAGAAGTTGGAAATATTTCAATAAATTACAAAGATTGAAGATACTGAAATGTATTGTCTATGGGGCAGGATTTTCAATTGTATTGACTAACATACTTTTATTCAAATTATTAATGATAAATTAAATTATTTTTTTCAACAATAATTTAACAACATGTATCTTCAGTTAAAAAGGTAGAACACTATTTTGTGGATTTTAAGAATGACTCTTTTAAAATGGAGGAAAAAGTTGTAACAATTGAACAATATGTAGAATAAATAACACTAAGTAGTAGAATAAATAATACGAAGTCTTGCTCATTTGTCATAATTTATGAACAATTGAGCAACATATGCAACTTTTGGTTGCGAGACATAATTTGTAGAATAAATAATACTAAGTCTTGCTCATTATATCTGACTTATTTGAAGCAGAGATATTTACCTAGCTATGCAATAATAGAAACATATTTATCATCTTTATTTAGGATTTTTATTAATTACTTTATATATTTATATTTACAAGTTATATACAAAATCATAAAAAAAAAAAAAATCAAGACCCCTTAATTTTAGTATGTTAGTGTACATGACACCAACCTCCCATTTCCAATAACCCTCGTTTTGTTTCTTTTTTCTCTCTTTCTTAATAATCACCAAAAATCTCTCTTTTATTTTTATACCCCTTCCCCCCTCCC
>ML280751.1:54168-69680 GCA_005239495.1 Nicotiana undulata
CCCCCCCCCCCCCCCCCCCCCCCCACAATTTACGATTCTTCTCCTCCTCCAAAGATTTTTAAACCCATTTCTCACTTTCTTACTAATCACCAAAAGTCTCTATTTTTTATTGATACAATGAACGAAATTCAAAATATTGCTCTAGAATCAAGTGGTGGGTAAGTTTTGAATCTTGTTTTCTTTCTTTCGAAAATCTTTTTGTATGTGACTTGTATATGATACATCAATGCCCAAAACAATAATTGATACAATATAATATAATTTTAATACGGTTATATTAGATTTTGAGTAGAGTTGTGATCGAAACTTGAAAAAGATGAAGATCATACTTGTATCAGAGGAATTGCATTAAAATGTATGATAATTGTATATTTATTGTATATTGTTACGAGCAATTGTGAGTTCGTGAGGAATTCACAGTTTGTATCTATTGTATCAAGTATTATTATGAATATTAATGTACCAATACAAGTAACATACATTTGTGATATAAGTATGATACAATTATGTTTTAGGATTGATGTATTTCATACAATTCATAGAAAATTATCACACAGTTATCATACAATTGCCATACAATTCCTAAATATTTCTTCATTTTCAGTGTTGTCCAGTCTCCTAGTAAAAGAGCAATACAATTGACGATTTTTAATAATACAAATTTATCAACAATGGTGGAAAGAGAAAAGATGAAATTTTTTGGCGTAGATGGAGAGATTTTGATGTAAACAAAGAAGAGAGAAGAGGAAAGGGAAAGAAAAAAAGGATGTAATTAAATTACTTAATTGAAGGCACTAATAATGGTGGGAGCCTTTTAAGGAGCAATATATATAATTTGTAATAAAAAACTAGATACTTATTACCAACTACAAAAAATAGAGACATAGGTGTCACGACCCGAAATCCCACCGTCGGGACCGTGATGGCGTCTAACGTTAAACCCGCTAGACAAGCCAACGTTCCGGTTAATATAACTTATTTCCTTATTATTTGGCATTTAAAAGAATAGTGATATACAAGAACAAATATAAATACGGGTGCGGAAGATATGAAATCTGCCAACTTAAGTAAATAGTATTACAAAGTCCTTAATAAAACACCCAGAATTGGTATCAGAACTTCACGAACTGTCTAAGAATATTAAAAACAAAGGTCTGAATAAACAAGTACTACTCTCTCACAAATACAAAGAAAAGACAAAAAAAGGAATGAGATAGGAGGTGACGCCAAGGCATGTGGACGCCTGCTGGACTACCTCAGTGTCGCTTGGTCGACTGAAGGAAGCCTCCTCAATTAGTGTCCACTGGGTCTGGTACCGTAATCTGCACAACAAAAAGAAGTGCAGGTGTAGCATCAGTACATCCGACCCCATGTACTGAGTAAGTGACGAGCCTAACCTCGGCGAAGTAGTGACGTGGCTAGGACACGACAAACAATATCACCTGGGCAGTTTAAATAAAATATAATAGAAATAACGGCAGTAAATAAGCAGTTAAGTACAACAGTCGGGGGAATTACATGCTGGGGAAAAAGGGGTAGCATATACTGAAATAACAGAACGAGGCAGCAGTTCAAATATCAAAAATAACAACGAGGATTAACAACACAAAATAAACAAGTGAAAAGAAACGGCACGGAATGTCCCCTCGTGCTAAAGTATCATAAACACGGCACGGAATGTCCCCTCGTGCATAAAACATCACAGTCACAGCACGGAATGTCCCCTCGTGCATAAATATCATCAACACGGCACGGAATGTCCCCTCGTGCATAAATCATCACAAACACGGCATGGAATGTCCCGTCATGCGTAAAGAACATAAACGTGGCACGAAATGTCCCCTCGTGCATAAATAACATAAACATGGCACGAAATGTCCCCTCGTGCATAAAAAACATAAACATTGCACGGAATGTCCCCTCGTGCACAAATAACATAAACATGGAACGGAATGTCCCCTCGTGCATAAATAACATAAACATGGCACGGAATGTCCCCTCGTGCATAAATAACATAAACATGGCACGGAATGTCCCCTCGTGCATAAATAATCATAACACGGAATGTCACCTCGTGCATAAATCATCACAACCACGGCACAGAATGTCCCCTCGTGCATAAATAACATAAACAACCGTTTGGTAAGAAACTCAACAATAAGAAACTATAAATGCAAAGAAATAATCAACAGTAATAATACCGTCCCGGCAAGGGACACAACTATAATCAATCCTACACAAGTGTATAATTTAACAAAATATCTCTCGACCTCTAGGTACTCAACGGTGTTCAAAACCAAGAATTTCCCTCAAACGAATAACTGCCAAATCGATATTAAATCCATAAAACAATAAACCTCAATGAAAATCACATGATTGCTCATATACGAATCACGGGCATGCTTGACCACAACATATAGGTACTCGTCACCTCACCTATACATTGGACATGGAATAAACACGTAGCAAATAAGACTTAACACCTATTCCCTCAAGCTAAGGTTAGGCCAAACACTTACCTCGATGCCACGAACATAATTCAAGCCTCAACTACCGCTTTACCTCTTGATTCCACCACTAACTCGCTCGTATCTAGCCACAAGTTACTTAATTATATCAATAATTACTAAATGAATCAATTCTGCATGGAAAGGAGTTTTCTAAATTTTCCCCCAAAAGGTCAAAAAATTGACCTCGCGCCCACTCGGTCCAAATCCGAAATTCGGACCAAAACCCGATTACCCATTCACCCCCGAGCCCGGATATATAAATGGTTTTGGAATCCGACCTCAATTTGAGGTCTAAATCCCCAAATTTCAATATTCTTAGGTTTTACCAAAAATTCTCAATTCCACCATGAAAACCCTAGATTCTAGGATGAAATCTTGTAAAAAGAAGTTAAGGAGTAAAGAAAATGAGTTAGAAATCACTTACTAATGTTTTGGAGAAGAAAGTGTGTTGGAAAATCGCCTCTTATGTTTTTAGGGTTTTGAAAAATGAAAAATAACTGAAAATCACGTTTAAATATACCCCCCTAAGGCCCCTACCGCGGACTGCATAAAGGTGGAGTGCGGCCGCAAAGGCCCTTCCGCGGACCGCACAAAAACGACCGCAGCCGCGAAGGCCCTTCTGCGGTCTCAGGCCCCTACCGCGGACCGCAGAAAAAGAAACGCGGCCGCAAAGGGCCCTCCGCGGTCCGCAAATCAACCGCGGACCTTGCTGGTGGATTCAGAGGTCTGCACTTCTCTGACCTACATCAGCTATGTTTTAAGCCTAAAAACACCCTGGGACCTACCCAAAACTCAGTCAAGCCCTCGGAACTTCAAACCAAATGTGCACACAACCTCGAAAATATCCTACGGACTTATTCGTTTAATCAAATCACCAAAATAACATCAAAAACATCGAATTAAACCTCAAAATCAATGAAATTCCTCAAAACTTCTTTAAACATCAATTTTTGCATTTTAGGTCCGAATCACATCAAATGGATTCCGTTTCTTACCAAACTTTACAGACAATACATATAAATCATATTAAACCTATACCGGGCTCTGAAACCATAATACGGGCCCGATACCACAGGTTTCACATAACACTTCACTTTCAAAAACCTTTATATTTTTCAGAAAAGAATTTCTTTTAAAAATTCATTTCTCGTACTTGGGACTTCGGAATTCTATTCCATGCATACACCCAAGTCCCATATTTACCTACGGACCTTCCGGGACCGTCAAATCACAGGTCCGAGTCCGTTTACCAAAAATGTGGACCAAAGTCAACTTTATTCTCATTTCAAATTCAAAATTGCTAATTTCCTCAGTGTTTCACATAAGGGCTTCCCGACTACACGCCCGGGCTACGCACGCAATTCGAGGTGAGATAGAAGGGGCTTTCATGGCCTCGTAACACAGATTTAGCTAGAAATACACGGGATGACCTTTTGGGTCATCACAATCTCCACCTCAAAAACAAACGTTCGTCCTCGAACGGACATAGAAAGGTACCTGAATCTGGGAAAAGATGGGGATATCGGCTCCGCATATCGGACTCGGACTCCCAGGTAGCTGCCTCAACAGGCTCACCTCTCCACTGAACACGGACCAAAGGATAACTCTTCGATCTCAACTGACAAACCTGCCGGCCTAATATGGCTACCGGCTCCTCCTCATAAGTCAAATCCTTGTCCAACTGGATACTGCTGAAGTCAAGTACATGAGAGGGATCGACAATATGCTTTCGAAGCATAGATACATGAAACACCGGATGCACAGCTGATAAACTCGGTGGCAAAGCAAGTCTGTAGGCCACCTCTCCTACCTTATCAAGAATCTCAAAGGGACCAATGTACCTAGGGCTCAACTTGCCCTTCTTCCTGAACCTCATCACGCCCTTCATGGGCGACACCCGAAGCAATACCCGGTCTCCAACCATGAATGCCAAATCAACTCTGTGGTTTTCATAACTCTTCTTCCATGCTAGGGGACCTTCACCATAATCGTCCACTGTACCTTTCAGGATATATTTGTGAAGTAAAACTCCAACAAGTGCAAGTAGATCTGGGGTCAGCTATAAATGTTATACCCCTAAAAAGGGTAAGGAAGCTCGGGATTCCCACCAGGAAGCTGAACAGCATTAAGACCCAGGGTACGTTCGCAACTGGACTCTTCTCTGACTAGAAAAGCTGCGCCTGAATGATCTTCACCTTATCCAAGGCATCCTGAACTAACTCTGAACCCAACAACCTAGCCTCTCCTGGCTAGAACCACCCGACTGGTGACCGACACCGCCTACCATACAACGCCTCATAAGGAGCCATCTAAATGCTCGACTGATAGCTGTTGTTGTAGGAAAACTCAGCTAAGGGCAAAAACTGATCCCATGAACCTTCAAAGTCAATGACACATGCCCGCAACATATCCTCCAAGATCTGAATAGTACGTTCGTACTGTCCATCCGTCTGAGGATGAAATGTTATGCTCAACTCAACCCGTGTTCCCAACTCATGCTGAAATATTCTCCAGAAATGGGAGGTAAACTGAGTACCTCGGTCAGAAATAATGGACACGGGCACACCATGCAAGAGAACAATCTCCTTGATGTAGATCTTTGCCAATCTCTTCAAAGAATACGAAACTGATACGGGAATGAAGTGTGCTGACTTGGTCATCCTATCCACAATGACCCACACCGTATCAAACATCCTATGAGTCCGTGGGAGCCCAACTATGAAATCCATGGTAATACGCTCCCACTTCCACTCGGGAAGCTCAATCTGCTGCATCAAACCACCGGGTCTCTAGTGCTTGTACTTAACCTGCTGACGGTTCAGGCACCGAGCTACATATGCCACAATATCTTTCTTCATCCTCCGCCACCAATAATGTTGCCACAAATCCTGGTACATCTTTGCAGCGCCAAGATGAATGGAATACCAGGAACTATGGGCCTCCTGCAATATCAACTCACGAATACCATCAACTTCAGGCACACAAATGTGGCCCTGCATCCTCAAGACTCCATCATCATCAACTGTAACCTCCTTGGCACCTTCGTGCCGGACTGTATCTCTAAGAACACATAAATGACAATCATCATACTGCCGGTCTCGAATACGATCAAACAATGAAGAACGAGCTACAGTATAAGCTAAAACACTGCCAGTCTTTGAAACATCCAATCTCATGAATCGATTGGCTCAAGCTTGAACATCTAAAGCAAGTGTCGCTCTCCGACCGGTATATAAGCAAGACTACCCATGCTGACTGACTTCCGGCTCAAAGCATCGGCCACCACACTAGCCTTCCCTAGATGATATAAGACGGTAATGTCATAGTCTTTCAACAGCTCCAACCATCTTCTCTGCCTCATATTCAACTCCTTGTGGTTGAACAGATACTGCAAACTCTTATGATCTGTGAACACCTCACAAGACACACCGTACAGATAATGCCTCCAAATCTTTAGTGCATGGACAGTGGCTGCTAACTCTAAATCGTGAATTGGATAGTTCTTCTCATGAACCTTCAACTGACGTGAAACATAAGCTATAACCTTGCCATCCTGCATCAACAATGCACCAAGTCCAACCCGGGAAGCATCACAATACACGGTATATGTCCCTGAACCTGTGGGAAAAACTAACATTGTGTGTCGTGGTCAGGGCTGTCTTGAGCTTCTGAAAGCTCGCCTCACACTCATCTGACCACCTGAACTAGGCACCCTTCTGAGCCAACTTGGTTATCGGGTCGGCAATATATGAAAAGCCCTCCACAAACCGACGATAATAACCTACTGAGCCCAAGAAACTCAGAATCTCTGTAGCTGAGGTGGGTCTAGGCCAATCTCTGACTGCTGAAATCTTCTTGGGATCCACCTGAATACCCTCTACCGACACCACTTGACCCAAAAATGCAACCGAACTCAACCAGAACTCACACTTCGAAAATTTGGCATACAACTGACTGTCCTTCAGAGTCTGGAGGATGACTCGAAGGTGCTACTCATGCTCCTCTCGGCTGCGGGAGTAAATCAAAATATCATCAATGAAGACTATAACAAACGAATCCAAATAGGGTCTGAACACTCGGTTCATCAAATCCATAAAAGCAGCTGGGGCATTAGTCAACCCAAATGACATCACCAAGAACTCATAATGCCCATACCGAGTGCGAAAGGTTGTCTTAGGGACATCAGATGCCCTAATCCTCAACTGATGATAGCCAGATCTCAAGTCAATCTTGGAAAACAATGTGGCACCCTGAAGTTGGTCAGACAAATCATCAATCCTCGACAAGGGATACTTATTCTTGATAGTAACCTTTTTCAATTGCTGGTAATCAATGCACATTCTCATTGTGCCATATTTCTTCTTAACAAACAACACTGGCGCACCCCAAGGAGAAACATAGGTCTAATAAAGCCTTTGGCTAGAAAATCCTGTAACTGATCCTTCAACTCCTTTAACTCTAGCGAGGCCATACGATATGGCGGGGTAAAAATGGGCTGAGTGCCCGGAGCCAAATCAATGCAAAAGTAAAATCCCTATCGGGTGGCATACCCGACAGGTCAGCAGGGAATACCTTTGGAAACTCACGAACAATGGGCACAGACTCCATAGGAGGAACCTCGGCACTGGAATCACAAACATAGGCCAAATACGCCAAACAACCCTTCTCGACCATACGTCGAGCCTTCATATAAGAGATAACTCTACCAGAAGAATGACTAGGAGTCCCTCTCCACTCCAATCGAGGTACTCCGGGTAAGGCCAAAGTCACAGTCTTGGCATGACAGTCCAGAATAGCATGGTAGGGAGATAGCCAATCCATCCCCAATATAACATCAAAGTCAACCATATCAAGAAGCAAAAGATCTACCCGAGTCTCCAGACCACCAATAACTACTAAGCATGAACGGTAGACTCGATCTACCACAATAGAATCACCCACCGGTATAGACACATATACAGTAGTACTCAGGGAATCACGGGGCATACTCAGATAAGGGGAAAAATATGAAGACACATAGGAGAATGTAGACCCCAGATCAAATAAAACCGAAGCATCTTAGCTGCAAACTGAAACCGTACCTGTAATAACTGCATCAGAGGCCTCAGCCTCAGGCCTGGCAGGAATAGTATAACATCGGGGCGGAGCCCCTCCAACCTGGACATCTCTGGTTCGACCTACTGCGGCTTGACTTCTACCTCTCATGGCCTATCATCCACCTCTATGAGTCTGACCTCCACCTCTGGCACCACGAACACCACCCCTAGCTAGCTGAGAGGGCGGGGGTGCACCTGATGGGGGAACCATGGCACGCAAACCCTGATACTGAGGACCACCAAAACCTCGGGGGGTAAACCTGGAAATATGCCCCATACCACCGCAAGTGAAGCAAGACCTCGGCTGCTGAGAATACTGACCCTGGAACTGTCCTTGATGACCAGAATGACCACCATGGAAGCTATGAATCAGCGGTGCACTGATAGGAGCTGGTGGTGCACCGCAAGATACTTGAAGTGCCGACTGATAAGGCCTAGGAGGATGCCCTCTTCCAAAGGAATCTCTGTCTCCAGATGAGGCACCACTGAACCGGTTGAAATGACGAGGTCTCTTATCAGACCCCTGACCACCGCCCTGTGATAAAACCATCTCAATACATCTGGCCACGTCGGCCGCATCCTAAAAGGAGATATCAGTACCTATCTCCCTGGCCATCTGAAGTCTGATAGGCTGAGCTAGACCCTCAATAAACCTTCTCACTCTCTCTTGATCACTGGGGAGTATCATAATAGCATGTCTGGCCAAAGTGATAAACCTGATCTCGTACTGTGTAACTTTCATAGAGCCCTGCTGGAGACGCTCAAACTGCCTCCGAAGATCCTCTCTCTGGGTAACTGGTAGAAACATCTCCAAGAACAACTTGGAGAACTGAGCCCAAGACAACGGCGAAGATCCAACTGGCATGGTCAAGCAAAAATCCCTCCACCAAATCTTGGCGGTACCAGAAAGACGAAATGTAGCAAAATCGACCCCATTGGTCTCCACAATCCCCATGTTCCGAAGAACCTTGTAGCAACTGTTTAAGAAATCCTGGGAGTCCTCTGATGGTGCACCAGTGAAAGTATTAGAAAATAACTTGGTGAACCGATCCAATCTCCACAATGCATAGGCAAACATAGCTGCTCCCTCAACTGCGTGTGTCACAATACCCGGTTGAGCTACTCTAGTTGTCTGAGGTGCTGGAGTCTGGAACTGCGAAGCTAACTGCTCTGGTGTGCGGGTAGCAGGAGTCTAGGCCCCTCCCCCAGCCTGAGAGACGGCTGGAGCTGTAGGAAGTAGACCGGCCTAAGCCACGCTCTCCATAAGGCCCACTAAGCGGACCAGAGCGTCATGAAGTACCGGGGTGGCAATAAAGCCCTCTGGGACCTGAGCTGGTCCAACAGGAACCGTCTGAGCAGGAACCTCACTAGCAAAGTCTACCAGTGGGTCCTCTACTGGGGTTGCTGCTCTGGGCACAGCCCTGCTCCTGCCTCGGCCTCGTCCTCGGCCCCTCGTAGGAGCTGCAACTGGAGAATAAACAAGTACTATTGTCTCAGAAATACAAAGAAAAGACAGAAAAAAGAATGAGATAGAAGGTGAAGCCAAGGCCTGCGGACGCCTGCAAGGCTACCTCAGTGTCACCTTGTGGAATGAAGGAAGCCTCCTCAATTAGTGTCCACTAGGTCTGGTACCGTAATCTGCACAACATAAAGAAGTGCAGGTGTAACATCAGTACAACCAACCACATGTACTGAGTAAGTGTCGATCCTAACCTCGGCGAAGTAGTGACGAGGCTAGGACACGATAAACAATATCACATATGCAGTTTAAATAAAATATAAAAGATATAACGACAGGAAATAAGCAGTTAAGTACAACAATAGGGGGAAATACATGCTGGGGAAAAAGGAGTAGCAAATACTGAAATAACAAAACGAGGCAGCAGTTCAAATATCAAAAATAACAACGAGGATTAACAACACGAAATAAAAAAGTGAAATGAAACGGCACGGCATGTCCCCTTGTGCTAAAGTATCATAAACACGGCACGGAATGTCCCCTCGTCCATAAAACATCACAATCACGACACAGAATGTCCCCTCGTGCATAAATATCAACAACACGGCACGGAATGTCCCCTCGTGCATAAAGAACATAAACGTGGCACGAAATGTCCCCTCGTGCATAAATAACATAAACATGGCACAGAATGTCCCCTCGTGCATAAACAACATAAACATAGCACGGAATGTCCCCTCGTGCATAAATCATCACAAACATGGCACGGAATGTCCCCTCGTGCATAAATAACATAAGCATGGCACGGAATGTCCCCTCGTGCATAAATAACATAAACATGACACAGAATGTCCCCTCATGCATTAATCATCATAAACACGGCACGGAATGTCCCCTCGTGCATAAATAACATAAACAAGAGTTTGGTAAGAAAATCAACAATAAGAAACTATAAATGCAAAGAAATAATCAACAGTAATAATATCGTCCCGACAAGGGACACAGCTATAACCAATCCTACACAAGTGTTTAATCTAACAAAATATCTCTCGACCGCTCAGGTACTCAATGGTGTTCACAACCGAGAATTTCCCTCAAACGAATAACTGCCAAATTGATATTAAATCCATAACACAATAAACCTCAATGAAAATCACATGATTGCTCATATTCGACTCACGCGGGTGCTTGACCACAACATATAGGTACTCGTCACCTCACCTATATATTGGACATGGAATAAACACGTAGCAAATAAGACTCAACACCTATTCCCTCAAGCTAAGGTTAGGCCAAACACTTACCTCGATGCCACGAACACAATTCAAACCTCAACTACCGCTTTAACTCTTGATTCCACCTCCAACTCACTCGTATCTAGCCACAAGTTACTTAATTATATCAATAAATGCTAAATGAATCAATTCTAATGCGTGGAAAGGAGTTTTCTAAAGTTTTTCCCAAAAGGTCAAAAAATCGACCCCGGACCCGCTCGGTCCAAACCCGAAATTCGGACCAAAACCGATTACCCATTCACCCTCGAGCCCGGATATATAAATGGTTTTGGAATCCGACCTTAATTTGAGGTCTAAATTCTCAAATTTCAATATTCTTAGGTTTTACCCAAAATTCCCAATTCCACCACGAAAACTCTAGATTCTAGGATGAAATCTTGTAAAAAGAAGTTAAGGAGTAAAGCAAATGAGTTAGAAATCACTTGTGAATGTTTTGGAGAAGAAAGTGTGTTTGGAAAATCGCCTCTTATGTTTTTAGGGTTTTGAAAAATTAAAAATAACTGAAAATCCCGTTTAAATATACCCCCCTTAGGCCCCCACCACAGACTGCACAAAAGGGGAGTGCGGCCGCAAAGTCCCTTCCGCGGACCGCACAAAAACGACCACAACCGCGAAGGCCCTTCCGCAGTCTCAGACCCCCACCGCGGACAGCAAAAAAAAGAGCGCGGCTGCAAAGGTCCCTCCGTGGTCCGCACAAAACTAACCGCGGACCTCGTTGGTGGATTTAGAGGTCTGCACTTTTGTGAGCTGCATCAGCTATGTTTTAAGCCTAAAAACACCCCGGGACCTACCCAAACTCACCCGAGCCCTCGGAACTTCAAACCAAAAGTGCACACAACCTCGAAAACATCCTATGAACTTATTCGTGTAATCAAATCACCAAAATAACATCATAAACATCGAATTAAACCTCAAAATCAATGAAATTTATTAAAACTTCTTTAAACATCAATTTTTGCATTTTAGGTCCGAATCACGTCAAATGGATTCCGTTTCTTACCAAACTTTGCAGACAACACATATAAATTATATCGAACCTGTACCGGGCTCCGGAACCATAATACGGGCTCGATACCATAGGTTTCACATAATATTTCACTTTCAAAAACCTTTATATTTTTCAGAAAATAAATTCTTTTAAAAATTCATTTCTCGGACTTGGGACTTCGGAATTCGCTTCCGGGCATATGCCCAAGTCCCATATTTTCCTACGGACCCTTCGGGACCGTCAAATCACAGGTCCGGGTCCGTTTACCAAAAATGTTGACCAAAGTCAACTTTATTCACATTTCAAATTCAAAATTGCTAATTTCCTCAGTTTTTCACATAAGGGCTTCCCGGCTACACGCTCGGGCTGCGCACGCAATTAGAGGTGAGATAGAAGGAGGCTTTCATGGCCTCGGAACACAGATTTAGCTAGAAATACACGAGATGACATTTTGGGTCATCACAATAGGTAAATAAATTTATAATATAGTGTAGCTAGGTACAAATTCCATTGAAGTATCACGAACTTCTGTTCATAAGCAAAAATAATTCAAGCCCAAAACTTATGCTCAATGTACAACAAAAGTTTTGTCCAAAACATTTTCTTATGCTAAGGTTATTTCTAAAAAAAATTAAGCGGGAAAAATATTCAAGATCACCTCTTATGAGGGTCATTCTTATAATTGACTGACTTATTTAAGTCTGGACTCATTAATGTTATCAAAGCATATATTGACACCCCCACCCCAAAAGAAAAATATATTCTTTGTCTTGACTTTAAATAAAGGAATAAATACTTAACAAGCTTAACTTTCATCAATCTCAACAAATACTTCAAAATTCATACCACATTCGTTTTTAATCTATTTTTATGAGTAATATATCCAAGAATAACACTAAACGAGTGTATCTTGAAAGTATTATGCACGTGTTATAATTAGAAACAAGTGATCTCCAGAAATCTATTTAGAATTCGTAATTTTCTTGGAAAGAAATCGTTAAATTTTACCAAAATTTCAATCAATTATATTACTATGGACATTAATAAAAATTCCTGAACGAGTGGATTATGAAAATAGACGTCTCATGACAAAATCTTAAACGAATAATTCCCACAAAATGTTTACTGAATTGTTTTAGCGTTTCTTCAATTTAACAGAATAATCTTGATCGTAAGTTTTGATATCAATATTATAACATCGAGGAATAAGAAATAAGGGTGTGTGCCTATTACGTGAGTAGAAATTACAATCCAGGAAATGGTCATTAGTCTATTTTAATGTCTTGGAAACAAAATTGGAAATTGCATAGGCTAATTCTCTTATGTATCCTTTTGTAGGGAAGAAAAACAAGAAGAAAATTAAAAATAAAAAATAAAAAATAGAATATATATATATATATATCAATTAATAACTTGGGATAACCACTAGAGAGAAGTTAAGCAAGAAGTTATACTTTTATTTATTTTATATTATTATTTTTCCTTCTAGAGGGTCATGACCCATTATTCAATGATCTATTATTTAAAATAGATATGTCAAATTTGTTTTCCTATAAAACATATTGATTAATACTCTTATCATAAAATATCATTGTCATTCTTCCACGAGACTATATTTCGTCTATTTTTTAAATTATTTTCTCCTCATTCTTTTTTAATAACCAAGCTAGGAACAAAAAGTCACATTATAAAACCAAACAAACATGAAGAAAATGTGAGAGGAAGTACTTTTATTGAAGAATATGGATCATTCTCGCTCTGATACCATATCGGTTGATTTAAAACAAGTAATTATTAATCATTCACCCTGAACAAACACGAGCAAAGGAAAGAGAAATTTGAGATGAAGGAGTACACTTCACAAAATATACTTACATATCTGAAAATACTTTTCAACTAATTTGGATTCGCATCGGGTAGACTCACTATTGGATGACACATTCTCTACAAAAACCATTAATTCTCAATATTCGAATCTGAAACATCTATTAAGGATGAAACGATCACAAGCGTCACACAATATCTCTTGATAGTTAAATAAGTACAAGCAAAAATATGAAAGAATAAAAATTTTAAAAAAAAAATTAATATATCAATTAATAACTCGGAATAACCACTAGAGAAAAGTTAGGCAAGAAGTTATACTTTATTTATTTTATATTATTATTTTTTCCTTCTAGTGGGTCATGATTCAATATTCAAGATTTGTCATTTAAAATAGATATGTCAATTTTGTTTTCATATAAAGAAAATTAATTAATATTCTTATCATAAAACATCATTGTCATTCTTACACATTTAGTCTATTTTCAAATTATTTCCTCCTCATTCTTTTTTAATAACCAAGCTAAGAACAAAAGGTGTAACGACCCAGTCGGTCGTTCCGTGAAATTAGTCCCGCTATTCTTGTTTCTGCTTTGTCATGCATTACTTAGTCTGTTTATGATGTGTTGGGGTCTGTTGGTTCAGGTCGGAGTGGTCGTAGTGAGTATTGAGACACTTATTCTCTTAAATTAGGTTAATGGTTAGAAAAGTCAATCGAGAGTTGACTATTAGGCAAACGACCTCGAAATGTGGATTTTATGGCTGGGATAGCTTCGTTGGGTGATTTGGGACTCAGGAGTATGTTCGAAAAGTGGTTTGGATGCCCAGAGAAGAATTAGGCTTGAATTGACGAAAATGAGTTTTTGGCGATTTCCGGTAGGCAGTGAAAAATTAGCTATCGGAGTCGTAATGGAATTCTGGAAGTGTGAGAACAGGTCCGTAGTGTCATTTTGGACGTGTGTAAAATTTTTGAGGTCATTCAGATATGTTTTGGTTAGTTTCGGCATCGTTGGTGATTTTCGGAAGTTTTAGGAATCTTAGGCTTGAATCATGGGTTGAATTAGAGTTTCGATGTTATTTTGGGTGTTCCGAGGGTTCAACTAAGTCTGAGTGATCATTTATGACTTGTTTGTATTTTTGGTTGGGGTCCCGAGGGGCTCGGGTTGATTTCGGATAGTTATCGGAAGGTTTAAAGTTGGAAATACAGCAAAAGAAGCTGATGGTGCAAGGTTTCTGGTGTGGCCGCACATGTGGAAGGGTAGCCATAGGTGCGATGCCGCAGGTGCGGGGACGCATGCGCAGGTGCAGAATTGGTCAGGCTGCAGCAAAGTCGCAGGTGCGAGACTTGGACCGCACCTGCGAAGCCAGAGGTGCAGGGGATGAGCCGCAGGTGCGAGAAATGGGACTTAAGTGGATTTCCGCAGGTGCGCACCTGGGACCGCACGTGCGAAGAAATGACCTCAGGTGCAGTTTCACTGGACAGAAAGTATAAATATCCAGCCTTCACGAATTTGGGTTACTTCACCAATATTTTCATCCGGGATTGAGCTTTGAGAGAGGGTTTTGAAGGGGGAATTCAAGAGAACTTCGTGGAGGAAAGATTTATGAACCTAAAACTCATTTCTATGTGATTATTGGACTGATTTAGGGTGAAATCTATGGAAAATCAGTGATTAAATTGGGGGTTAGGGCTTGGAAACTTGAGACTTTAATTGAGGAATTAAAGGGTAATTTGTGATTGGATTTTGATGTATTTTATATGGATAGACTCGTGGAAAGATTAGGATTCTAATTTTGTGATTTTTATCGGATTACGAGACGTGGGTCTGGGGGTCGAGTTTGGCCAAAATTTCGGGATTTGTGCATAATTGTAATAATTTTCGAATGGGTTTCGTCTCCCTAGCATATATTGATGTTATTCATCTGGTTTTGGTTAGATACGGAGCATTTGGGAGCCGATTCGAGAGGAAAGAGCATCGAGGAGTAGTATTCGGGCCGGTTAGAGGTAAGTAACGATTGTAAATCTAGACCTAAGGGTATGAATGTGATGACCCAAAAGGTCATCTTACATAATTTAAGCTATACCTGTGTTTCGAGGCTCCGGGAGCCTCCGTTAGTCTCACCTCGATATGCGTGCGCAGCCCGGGCGTGTAGCCGGGAAGCTATTATGTGAAAATTTGATAAAAATGAGTTTTGATAATTAATGAATGAATATAGTTGACTTTGGTCAACATTCCTGGTAAACGGATCCGGACCCGTGATTCGACGGTCCCGGAGGGGTCCGTAGGAAAATATGGGACTCGGGCATATGCTCGAAATTGAATTCCGAGGTCCCAAGCC